>JASPKZ010009457.1:0-28411 GCA_030220185.1 Diploptera punctata | reverse complement strand
CGCAGTCTCCCAGACTTACCTGTTCTCATTATATATGTTTTTCCTATAAAGACCATGTAGTACACTTTTTGTAATGTTCTCCATTCAAACCCCTGTCTGTTCACAACCCTCGTTTTCCTACAACCCTTAGACTTTGTAAAAGCTTATTATTACTGTAGGCCTTATATATACGTGTGTTTGTCACAGAACTCCTCCTAAACGACTGGACCATTTTGATGTAATTTTTTTTGTGTGTGTCTGAGTGGGTCATTGGCTGATATAGAATCTCAACTGAATCCTCTAAATCCATTAGGTTTGTAGGAGGTTCACTTGAATCGAAAATTTAAAAATCACTCTTACTTACTCACTGGCACTATCGAACCCGTAGGTTCATGGCCGCGCGGACATAAGCTCTCCATACATCCCTATCCTGAGCCAATGCTTTCCAATCATTCCCCGTACAATCTACTTCCCTCAAATCATAGTTAATGTTGTTCTCCCACCTTCATTCTTGGTATACCAACTGGGTGTTTTCCTTCGGCTTTCCTAACAAGAAAAGTTCCATGCACGTCTTTCATTCCCCACACGTGCAACATGTCCTGCCCATCGCAGTCTACGAGACTTAACTGTTCTTATTATATCTGTGCTTCCTATAAAGACCATGTAGTTTCATTGTTATGTAGTCTTCTCCATTCACCTGTCTGTTCATCTCTCTTTGGTCCAAAAATTTTCCTAAGAACTTTATTCTTAAATACTCGTAATCTCCTTTCCTCCCTTAAAGTAAGAGTCCATGTTTCGCACCCATATAATATAACTGGTAGAATAATAGTTTTATATATTTTCAGCTTAACGTTTTTTGAAAGAAGTTGGGACATCAAAAGTCTCTGCAATGCATAATAGCATGCATTTCCAGAATTGAGCCTATGTTTAATTTCTTTGTGCATCTCATTCCTATTTGTGATTATTGTTCCTAGGTATTTGAATTCAGCCACTTCCTCAAAATTTCCCTCATTTGTCATTAGCTGTCCATTTCCATTATATAATGAATTTCTACGTGTGACCATATATTTAGTTTTACTGATATTTACTTCCAGTCCTAATTTCTTAGTGTTACTCAATAGTGTGTGCGTGTTGGCCTTTAGTATCTCCTCGCTATCGGCCAGTAGTACTACATCATCAGCATAAGCTAACAGCTTATTAATACCATTCAGTTGAACCTTCCTCATTCTCTAAAGATTTAATGGCGTGCTCTAGTACAAAATTAAATAGTAGAGGAGATAGTGCATCTCCTTGCTTCAACCCATTCTGGATTTCAAAAGTGTCTGAAAACTGGTTGCCTACACGCACCCTACTCTTTGAGCCATTTAGACACATTCGTATGAGTCTAACTAACTTTTTAGGAATTCCGAACTCCAGCAGGATATTATATAACTTCTCCCTCTTAATTGAATCATATGCTTTTTTGAAGTCTACATATAGTTGATGTACAGTTCCATTATATTCCCATTTCTTTTCTAAAATTTGTCTTATACTAAAAATCTGATCTGTTGTAGACCTGTTTCTTCTAAATACACATTGATGATCTCCTAGAATGTCATCTAGTAAGTCTGCTTACTAATATATTTGTTAGAATTTTGTACGAAGTTGAAAGTAATGAGATGCCCCTGTAGTTGTTTTAATCAGTTTTATTTCCTTTCTTATAAATTGGTACGATAATCGATTCCTTCCATTCATCAGAAAGAGTTTCTTTTTCCCAAATCATACTAATCAACCAGCGTATCTTGTCCATCAATTTTTCTCCCCCTGATTTTATCGGTTCTGCTGGGATCTCATCTGAACCTGATGCTTTATACATCTTCAATTTTTCAATTGTCATTTCAACCTCTAATGCACTTGGCTCTGCGACTAGCATTTCTGCTGTCTGTAAATTATCCTCCTCAATGTCCTGTTCTGTATGTACAATTAATAGCTGATTAAAGTAACTTTTCCATCTACTTAATATATTCCAGGAATCTGCAATCATATCCCCATTTTCATTCCGAATTATGTTTGTTCCAGCATGAAACCCTTTCTTCTCTATACTAATTCCCTGATATAATTCTCTAATGTTCCTATTTTTTGCATTCATTTCAAGATCATTAATCTTCTCTCTCAAATATTCCCTCTTTTTACTCTTTAGTAACTTGGTGGTTTCCTGTCTAAGACTACCCAATTGCTCTAAATTTACCTCATTTGGCTCGTGTAACAATTTCATTTTTGCTAGCTTTCTTTTCTTTACAATGTCGGCACATTCCTCATCAAACCATTTCTTGTTTTGCCTCTTTTTTAAACAACCAATTCTTTCTGATGCTGACAATTTAATAGTAGGCCTATCTCTTATAGCCTCCCATTCTTTATTTATATCAGTTTCTTCTTCGTTTGCCACATTGTCATCTGAAGATTCCAATACTTCAAATCTATTAGCAATTTTGATTTGGTATTCTTGCCGCATTTCATCATTTTTCAAGTTTTTAAATTCAAATCTTACAGAATCATCTTTAGCATTTGCTCCTCTCATAAGCGATAGCCGTTGTCTGATTTTCACTCTGACCAGATGATGATCCGAATTGCAGTCTGTCCCTCTAACTGATCTAACATCAGTGATGCTACTGTGCCAGCGTTTATCCACTAATACATCATCTATCTGGTTCCGAGTTTCTCCATCTGGGGACGTCCAGGTGTATTTATGAATATCCTTATGTTGAAATGTTGTGCTCTTAACAAGGAGATTCTTTGATGTGGCAAATGTCACAATTTTTTATGCTTCACAACGAAACTCGGTATAACCTATTAAAATAAACCGAGGTAGGTATTATCAGAAAATTAGCGAAATCTGACAATTAGAAGCGGAGGTTAAAATGAAATAAAATTAAACACTGACTAGCAACCGCCATGTTTATTTACCCTCAGCGTGCACCGTACAATTTAATTAACGTTTAATATTTAATTTATTTAGGCGCAGCAACGCGCGTCGGGTGATAATACGAGTATAAACCGCAATAACTTGTGACAAATTTTAAAAGAAGAACAAAACATTAATTAGAGCGATACAACTCCTAACTCACCTTGTGTTTTGTTTAACGCTTTCACTTATCCATTTACGTTGTAAAACAAAATATTTTGTTTATTGTAATTCCGATTTTGCTGAAATAAATGATCGCGAAATTGTAATTATTTTTATAGCAAAACAAATTTTGAAATATTATTGATGCTGTAACCACGTAACCGTGATGCTGTTGTTGAATCCCGACGTCATAGCTTATTTTTATTGATTATTAATTAATTAATTAAGTTGAGGTGACGGAACTTTCTGGAGAATATACCATAATTTTATATTAATTATTTATTTATTTAAGAATTTTACGATTTACGCTAAATAAGACAAATATATTAGTCATTTTCGTCAGTTCATATCGAAGGAAACTTAGGCGAATAAACAAACTTGTTATGGAGGAGGAATGTAACATAACCTGCTTCAGCGCCCCCAGCGTTAAATAAACGTAATGAGTGTTTTATCTTTAGGATTTGCTGGATTAACTTCTTTTTTTTTTTCATCTGTTGAGCGAATCAATTTGAAGAAGGTACCCAGGGTCTCGGGCGAAAAATATATCATTATCAGTTGTTATGTTTCTTCCATTTAATTAATTTACACTTTTTCCATTGAAAGTGAAACTATTTTTGCTATATCTCCGACATTTTGCACGGTGCATACTTTAAAATTAATTAGTTTCGTGTTTTGAAGACCACGTGTCCTGTTTAACAAACCCCACAACATAAAAATGACTAATGTGTTTGTAAAACGATAGACATGGAAATCATTTAGTTTACTATTCAGCGAACAAATAACCTGTCTGTGCAAATAATTACCACATTTATTCTTTGATTTATTTTCCTTAATTTGGCGCTGCATCCTATAAGATACAGTGGTTTGATTTATTTAATAAATGGCGGAAAAATGAATCCGTATTTTTTTTTCAATTTATACGAATTATACAACAATATACACAAACATATGGGTATGCATGATTTGTTTTCACTCCAGTCCGTCGCACTTAAGTCAGTTGGTTTGTGGAATTTATTTTCACCTATTAATGGGCTAAATTCTCCCCTTTTTAGTCACTAATGTTAGGTCTGCTCTGTCACCCGGACACAACCTCTCCGTACTTTGGAATGTACACATACTTAACAAGGACACGGAGGGCTTCGTCAAGTGAGGGATCAGCTCAGTCCGGGGCCACCTTCGAGACAGAACGGACAAGACGCATCTTTCAATCACACATTTGTTCTGAAGAAGGTGAATATGAGAATGAATTAAGTTGGCCAGGTAAGTGTTTTAGTACTATTTGGGCGTTAAAGTTTACCGACATTTGTCTCACAGATGAGGACACATCTCCCTATCGTGGGTCGAACCCGGGGCGATTTCCACGTAAAATGTGACATAACACAAACAAATTGTTTCTCGCTGCTTCACAATGTGGTATGTGACATATTTTAAAGATTTTCAGGTGCTTACATCCCAAAATATTGTAGAATGTGAACAAAACCTTACGTAACGAAGAATTGTTATTTATTTTAATTAAACATCCTGCAGCACGCAGTTGTTACGTAAGTTGCCTTTATTTTGTTTAATTAGTTACCGAAGTTTATTAAAACTCGAGACATGTAGCTCCTCCTGTATACACTACATTCATAATTATTACTCTTTGAAAACTTGACAGAGATTATTATTTTACTGTCACTCTGTGGTGACGTCATACACCGATATAAAACCGTACATGTTAAGTACAATTGTCGAAGATAGAAACTCCATACTTTCTGTTGCCTTGTGTTTAGTTACTAAAGTATTCTCGGATGAGAATTCATCACATTATTTCTTGTAACAAACACCACCGGTGCATAAAATTACCGTCAGACCACGCGACGGGGCCTGAAACACGTTCTACCGTAAACTAAATCAGAGCTTTACTGCATTTTCAACTACTTAAAATATTTTAATATAAAATGTCTTTCAATTATCTTGGTTCATGTTTGAGTTATGTTACTTGCCTCTTTCCCCAAGAGTCGCGAGATCAAACCCGCCGAGGTCGATGGATTGTTAGTATGGAAGAATCCAAGGGACCAGTTCTCCGAGACAGACTTTAAGCCGTGAGTCCGTAAAAGAACCTCAGGCCTAAACTAGTGCCTCTGAGCAAAATATAATCCGCCTCCCTCCATCCAAGTAATACCTTAATTTCCTACTAGATGTCTCTTTGAGGTTATGTGCTGACCACTAGCTGACATATGTAGGGAAATAAGCGTAACTAAATTAGATTGGTTAAGAATGTCCACAATCGGGAGTAAACTACTGCCACTACTATATTTACATGGAAATAATTCAATGCAATTTGGTACACACTAGGCAACACAGCGTATCATGCATTTCTCGGATCGAAGAATAATAAAGTCAGAATATACCGGACGATCCGTGTTGGCTTCAGCCTGCGAAACCTGATCTTGAAAAGGCCGAAATACAGTAAGTATTAGTTTTCGAAAGGAAAATATTTGGGAACATTTTCGAGCAGCAGAAATTGGAGATGGAGCTTGTATAATTAGAACAAGTGATAAACAAAATATACAAACCTTATTAATTTCATAAGAGTACAAAGAATAATTAGGTTTGGTCACGTGTGCAGAATGAAACCTTTAACAACTAGACTCCAAGTGAGAGTGCATGTGCTTGTGACTTGTAAACCCCTCAACCGAACTTGAAGCTCGCCGAGTGTTCAGCCGCTACATGAGGTTTAGCAGTTTACCTGAAACACTCCGGCCGTTACAAAGTTGAATATAAAACATCATCAGGGACAGGAAGCGTTGGAAATAAATCTTTAAGAAGAGCTAAGTAATGAAGCTGCAGTATCAAATAATAAGTATGTTTATTCTGATATGAATTATTTGTGTAATTAATGTATTGAAACTTACCTAACTTCCATCTCCCAAAACCTGGGCTAACATTTTCCAATCGCCCACGGCACTACACAAAAAGAATGATAATTATCCATCCGAAATTTTAAACCGTTCAATCGTTGCTACGTTACAATGCAACACTACTCCAATGCTACATCAATCAAATCTCCATTCAAGTGTAACATTTGGATTTTTTCATTATTGGACAAGGAAAGGTATCGTGCCACATGTCCTGCTCATCGCTGTCTACAGGATTTAATTTGTCTTATTATAACTGGTTTCTCATGTGGCTGATTGATACGTAGTCCCCTGTCTAACATATTGCCGTCTGCTTTAGAAAATTAACAAAGAAAGCCCAACTTTTTCTTAATTTCGATCACATCTTGGACATGGAATCTACTTGTCTCTGTTCTCATTACATTTATAACTTAATCCTGAGTGAGGCTTCCTTCGGGAGAGAAGTAAAGTCGTGTCATGTATTTACAGGGGTTGAACACAAAGCTTTAATTAAAATTAGTCAAGAGATAATTCATTAAATTAAAATTGGTCACAGATATCAGCCGGATTGTCAGCCCAGTATGACGGTCGCCTTTACCCCCAGAACATAGTCTGGTGAGGCTGTGTCATTATTCTGCCAGCTTGAAAATTCTAACGCGAACAGGAGTCGACCTGTCGACTTTCTAGCTTTTAGTATTTGCCTTAACCGACTGCAGTACTTTTAGGAAACATTATTAGCGCCTTTGTTAAATATTTAAAACAATAAAAGTCGTACCTTTGATGGCAGTCGTCCTCAACAAATTAAATTTGTTTGAAAATGTAACCAGTTCCGAGAGGCTGAGCTAACTGCCATCAAATGCACGACTTTTAGGGCCGGTTTCACCAACACAGGTAACCGTGTTACCGGTGAATTAAACGGAGCGTTTCCCAGCTTCACTACAATTTGCGTTTCACCAACAACAGTAACTTTTCACCGGGAGTTATTTCGTCGTATTTCGTTAGTAAACCGTAACCGCACGAATTTGGTCGGTAGAATCGGAGGGTGATATTAACGGAGGGTGATTCCTATATTAAAATGGCGTGTGAAAGACTGGACATTTTTAACATTGAACGTGAATATGGTTTTAATTATTATTTTGAAGGCCAATTGAATTGAAAAATACTCTAGTTGGGTAGAAGAACTGTGTGAATAGTTTGAAAATTACGATTACAGTGATATCGCAGACTTTCGAAGATACCAGGCCTGTCTACCTGATAGGCTACTGCACATTTGGATCATCGGAGAGGTAAGTTTATTTCATTATTGAAACTGACTTTATTGATGTATAATACCAGTACTTTACACAATGAATTACTAATTTTATTCACTCATGCTTATATATTTAAAACCAAGTTAGTATCGGTACAAAATAATGTGAGGTTATGTTTATTATTTGACTATTTTTTAACAATATATTTAATTACTGATTACAGAATATATTTTAGAAAGTATTTGAGTTTTATTTGATATTCATAATATTTTGAGTTCTTAAATACAGTCGGCCTATTTTTATTAAAATGGTTAGCAAATAATATAAATCTAGTATGAATACTGTCCTATTATATAAAACAAGTCAGGCATAAATACAAGTAAGTTTAATTCGTTAATGAAAATTATTTTATTCATGTATAATACCAGTACTTTACACAATGAATTACTAATTTTATTCACTCATGAATACATATTTAAAAGCAAGTTAGTATCATTACAAAATAATGTGAGGTTATGTTTATTATTTATGGACTATTTTTTAACTATATATTTAATTACCAATTACAGAAATATATTTTATAAAATATTTGGTTTTATTTGACATTCTTAATATTTTGGGATATTAAATACAGTAGGCCTATTTTTGTTGAAATTGTTAGCAAGTACCGTAATTTAAATCTTAGTATGTATATACCTATAATATAGAACAAGTAATGAGATCCTAGGTCTAAATACAAATATTTCTAGAGATAATTTCCAAAAATGTGTTAATCTTAAATGCCTTGTAGATAATCAGTACCGGTAATATATCTCACATCCAAGACAATTTTCCTGTTATTTAACGTTAGAGCAGTGGGAATTATGCTAAAATTGTATAGTGGCCTAACATATATTGTCATTAATTGTAAGATCAAGTATTTCTCTGAAAACATGTTCCAGAACAGAACAGTCATTATATGTAATGCAGCAGTTTCTCTATTATTTGATTTTATTATTCTAATTCTGTGATACTACTTTTCTTTAAATAATATGTTTTGACGAGTCTTAATATTGTAGACTAAACAACCTGTAGCACTAAAAATAATTCATGAAGTAACTGCAGATCAATGATAACATTTGATATATCAGCATGTGCAAATCTATGATACATAGAAGTTACAAATTGTAAGAAATGCAAGTTACTAAGCATACAGGGAAAAACTGCACTTAAACTAGCGTCAAATATTTTCAAAGTCCTATAGAATAACAGTGCGCATGCACCAGAGTTTGTAGAGCCACCGATAACCCACAATCGAACCACATATTGATTATCATCCTGGATTACTATCCGTCGCTATGAAATTTAAATGACCAATATTTGCAATAAGTCCCCAAATCTATGTTATAAAGATATATTAATAATATTAAATTTACCAAACTTTATTAAAAATGGGTGTACACTTACTTATCGCTCCCTAACGCTGATCCAACCAGCGATAACCCAAAACAGCGATAGAAAAATCATAGACTAAGTAATATACTCTGTGGAGAAAATAGCAGTTAGCATCACAATATTGTCTAACAGTGTCATAATATTGTGATTTGCATATTTAAATAAATACTTCAAAACTGTCTAATAATGTTATAAAATTGTTTGAAAAAGTTTAAAAATAATAAATAAATGTTAGTAAATACAAAAGAAGAGTTATAGTTTACAAAAAGAAGAGCTATAGTTTACAATAATATAACTGAAAAATCAAGCGCTAGTAAAAGTGCAGTTGAGCCAGCATACAGTAATCCTTATGTATTATACACCAGTGGTATACTATGTTGATTGTGAAATCTATAATTTTAATTATTGATAAAATAACTTCAGCTAGTTATGAATAATTCACTTGTACTGCTATATGCGTGTATTATGTGAGTTGATCTGTACAACACAATAAGTTTATATTACATACTGCTTTTTTTTTAGAAATCAAGCCATTTCTCCAATAAATCAGCTGCTCCTGGCTTTGGACAATGATTAGATAAGGGTTCATCATTCAGGAGGAGTCAGGAGATCAACAGTCCTAAGATATTGTCTGCCGAGTCAGTTGTGCCATTGCAAGTTCTCGACTTCAAGCTACATCCCTAAAGACCGGAAGTTCAATGGATTACACAAACAAAGAATAAAGACCTGGTGATGGTGTTGCAGAATAGTTCAAGTAACTTGAAATACTACTTCTCTTTAAAAGTGAAGGCTATTTGTAAATCAAATATGACATTTTGTGACATCATTGCTAGGTGAAGAACAATTTATGGCAAATTATAACATTTGCAAATATTAAGTCTAACAGTTAGGGCTCTATAAATTATTTTTTTCATAATTGGGTTTGGAGAGATGGATTTCAAGGGATATACAAGGCACTGAACTACAAGCCGGAAGGTCGAGGGTTCGAGTCCCAGTGGGGTCAGGATTTTTAAACTGACCCAAACCTTCTGGCGGCACTATGGTCCTGGGATCGACTCAGCCTCTAACGGAAATAAGTGCCAGACGCTTGTTCTGGAGTAAAGGAGGCCGTCACGCAGGGCTGACATCAAGTGCCAATTGTCCAGAAAAGTGGGAGCCTTAACCTCCTACTACCCCAAGGGCCTCCAGAGGCCTGTCATGGGTGACCCAAACCTTCTGGCGGCACTATGGTCCTGGGATCGACTCAGCCTCTAATGGAAATAAGTGCCAGACGCTTGTTCTGGAGTAAAGGAGGCCGTCACGCAGGGCTGACAACCCGGCTGACATCAAGTGCCAATTGTCCAGAAAAGTGGGAGCCTTAACCTCCTACTACCCCAAGGGCCTCCAGAGGCCTGTCATGGGTGACCCAAACCTTCTGGCGGCACTATGGTCCTGGGATCGACTCAGCCTCTAATGGAAATAAGTGCCAGACGCTTGTTCTGGAGTAAAGGAGGCCGTCACGCAGGGCTGACAACCCGGCTGACATCAAGTGCCAATTGTCCAGAAAAGTGGGAGCCTTAACCTCCTACTACCCCAAGGGCCTCCAGAGGCCTGTCATGGGATCACTTAAAAATAATTTATAGAGAAATTATAACAAAGTTATATGACGTAACTAACAACGTTACATTTTACAATATGAGAAATGTAAGCTAGGGTGAGTTATTTTTTTAAGCTGTTCTAAGTTTAAGACTGATGTGTATAAATATTTTGCTGGCATGAATACGTCATTCACTTGTCATTTTCACAACAAACGAAAACTGCATTTCAGAATTCGAACATAAAAGTTGAACAACAATGGTTCAAATGATTAGTATGGGGTGTGATTACCCCTGACAGCTACACAAGACTCACATCGACGTGGCATGCTAGTGATGAGGTTGTTCAGGAGTTCGATGCTCAGCAAATTCCACTCCTCATGAAGAGCAATGTGAAGGTCTTGAAGTGTCCTCGGAGGAGGCTGACGAGATGCAATTTGTCTCCCTAAGGCATCCCATGCATGCTCTATAGGATTCGTATCCGGAGACCTCGCTGGCCACTCCATACGCTGGATATCTTCCTCCTGAAGAAACTCATCCACCAGTTGTGACCTGTGAGGTCGGGCATTGTCATCCATGAATATGAATTCTGGACCCACAGCTCCCCTGAAAAGTCTTACATGAGGTTCCAGGATCTCTTCTCTATACCGCTGAGCATTAACAGTGCCACCTGCGAAGATGTGAAGCTCTGTGCGTGCATTCATCATTATACCTCCCCATACCAGGAGACCACCGCCACCAAATGGATGTCTTTCCACGATGTTCATGGGCTTGTAACGAGTTCCTTGCTCCCTCCAGATAGTCACGCGATGAGAATCACAGTTCAAGCTGAATCTGGACTCGTCTGTAAATAGCACGCTGCTCCACTGATTTAGAGTCCAGTCGCGATGTTCCTGACTCCGCCGTAAACGTGCTCTCTTGTTATCAAGGGTGAGTGGGACGCACACTACAGGCCGTCTAGCATACAGACCAGCAGCTCTGAGTCTTCTATAGACAGTTTGTCTGGATACTCTGATACCTGAGGCGGCCGCAAGTTCTGAACTCAGTTGTCTGGCAGACATTGTTCGGTTTCTTCTTTCAGTTAACGCAAGATATCGATCCTGCTGAGGATTTGTAACTCTTGGACGACCTCCCACTGGTCTTCGCCTAACGTTTCCGGTCTCTTGGAACCGTCGCCATAACCTAGATATAACATTTTGTGGCACATTAAGTGCTATGGAGACCTCAGTTTGTGTCTGTCCTGTTTCTAGCCGCCCAATAATTCTACCCCGAAGCAGAGGGTCCAGATGTTGTCTTTGTGCCATTTTACTGCAATCTGTTCTTACACTACATCTGATTATATCATAACTCTCTTTAAAAATGAAGATTTATGGAACAAGGCTTAACTGCAGCAATGCAATTTTCATTTATAATTGCTATTAATTTTTTCATTGTTGAAGAGATATTATAATTTAGTATGTAAACTAAACTAAATGTACTGAGAAACGTTTTGATAAATAATTTTTACTCCTTGCTCCTCTTTAAGCATTTTGATTTTCCGTTTTACAAATTATCCTAAACTTGTGGACACCAGTGTACATGTTCCTCAGTCTTATTGTTTTGCAGTTTGTTGTATCTGATAGAAACTATAAGATATTTGAAGCAGTAAATAATAAGAGTTTATTTATATGAATTATTGTATAATTTTGAAAAATATTAAATAAAATATAATTTCAAAATAATTACTTCTATGTGTTACCCACTAGTGTTTTCAAGTCATTTTCAAACATATTCCTGTATTTAATGTTTTATTTTAGGAAGTAATATTTTGAGGTTCTTTTAATTAAATTATTTGGAGTATGTTCATCTTAACTCAATATTAATGTTGATTTGTTCTTGAACATGTTTCGATTATAGCATATCAATGATTATGATATAAGCGAAACATGTTCAAGATAATCAACATTAATATTGACTCCAAATAATTTAATTAATATTCCTGTATGTTACGTTGGAGACTATCTTTTCTTGAGGAAATGCAGTGATGGAATTGAAGACTATAGGGAAAAAGAGAGGTAAGTCAGTAAATGTGATAAAAAAAAATCAGTTAAGGGCACATTCATATAGCTTGAGCAGTGAATTTTATATGGGCTAAATTATGGAGCAAAAGTAAGGCTAGTCACTGAGATTTTTTTTTTTGCAAATGCCCCAGGTTGCCCTTCGACATTCCTGGTGTTCCCTCCTGGCATGGCATACTTGTAACCCACTTCTGAGGTTGGGGTGCCTGGAAGCCAGGGTTACATTGCCCCGATGATATGATGGATGATGATAGTGGTGCACCAGGAGAGTCCCTAATCCCAAGCTTAATCTAAGATGAATATGAATACAATGATTTCGATGGCCATATGATTTCGGGGACCGTTTGGGTCTTACAGGTGAGGAAAAACCCAGAAAAACTGTCCCGACCGGGGATCGAACCCAAGGCCCATTTGATAGTGAAAAAAAAAGGTAAGTCTATAGTGAACAGGGGAAAAGGAAAGCAAGTCATTTTAATCTAACTGTTGCAGTGCAGGTGTAGAGTAATAGAACTGGATTTATTCAATATTGGTCTTATTTGGGAGGAGAATTACATGTACACTATTTTTTTCATTGTATTGCTTCATATGTTGTTTTACTAGTAATATTGTGCGAGAAAAGTGAAAACTGGAATCACATACATTCAAAATGAATGAGTATGATCAATAACTGTGTATCTTATGAAAGCTGTAAGAAGAGAAAGAGTTTTTTGGCAGGATGAAAGATACTAACAAAAAATTGTTGAGAGCTCAGATTCATGAAACTGGAGACTCCTGTAATTGTAGGTTAAAATATTTAAAACGTATTGATGTAAATCAGCAAAATAAATGAATCAACAAATTCAAAATTTACAATGTTAGAGGCACAATCTTTAT
This sequence comes from Diploptera punctata, assembly GCA_030220185.1. Lineage (NCBI taxonomy): Eukaryota > Metazoa > Arthropoda > Insecta > Blattodea > Blaberidae > Diploptera > Diploptera punctata. The sequence goes on along the minus strand of JASPKZ010009457.1, from coordinate 15,265 downwards.
ATATATTAAAATTAATGTTGGGAAGTAAACATTATGAGCTTATATCATTAATAGTGAGTGGAGAAACATATTTTTAATAACTCACGTCATACAATTTCAAATTTATTTGATTTAAGTCCATTGGTTTCGAATTAATTTTTCATTCATCTTCAGTTTATTTTCATGACACCAACTGTTGAAATTCTATGTTTGTTGATTTCACCATGGTTACCTCTAACGCTGCCATCTTTTGGTTGGCTTTATAAATTTTGAAATAAAATTTTTTTCTATAGGAATATCAAAATTCATTGATCAATATTTATTCTTTTGAATGAATATCTTCTCCCAAACTGTTAATTCTAATAGTTTATCCAATTGTTTCAAAAGTTTTGCATCTCTATTAATTTTATAATGTTCTAATAAACTATGTGCAGCAATTGCTGATTTTTCAATTTCACAATTTGAAACAATTGGATAAACCATTAGAATGAACAGTTTGGGAGAAGATATTCATTCAAAAGAATAAATATCGATCAATGAATTTTGATATTCCTTTAGAAAAAAATGTATAATGCCAACCAAATATGGCAGAATTAGAGAATTGGTGAAATCAACAACTGAAAATAAACTGAAGATGAATGAAAAATTCATTCAAAACCAATGGTCTTAAATCAAATAAATTTGAAATTGTATGAGGTGAGTTATTAAAAATATGTTCTCCACTCACTATTAACTTTATATATATGTTTGGTCCCACAATATTAAACAGAGGAGGCCAAAATAAATGAAGATGATGCTCTCCTTCGTAGTAAAGTTTCAGATACAAGGTAAGAATTTCAGATGAAAATTATGCAAATGAAATAAAGATATATGTAAAAAAAGTTTTCAGGTTTATAAATGCCATTTCAAAATAGAGAATTGAAAATATCCGAAAATCTATAAAATACTAATGCAGAGATAGGCAAGGATATGTAAGGCAAACACACCAACAGGCAGACCAAATTGTCCAAAACTGGTTATGGAACACACATCATTTAAGGGTCCTGAAAGCCATTATAGCATAAAGAAAACAGAAGTTGTATTTACCTGGGGAACTGTGTATTTTTAACCACGTATAACATGTATAAAGACAATTATTCTGAAAACTTTATATCTTCTGAAATGTATTAAACCATTTTCATAACACAGTTCAACATTTAATTTGGATACCCCAGAAACGATTCGTATAGTATCTGTGATGAATTTACTGCTAATAAGAAGTCGCTCCTGTTCAGTTAAGTACCATTGCAAATGAAGAGATGAGGCTGGAGATAGAGAAGCAGGTAATGTATCTTGAAACTGAAAACAAGGTTCACATAGCAAGAACTGAGATTATTTATAACGGCCAGAGGGAAGCATGGAAGAGAAGTACTAAATTTATTTCCATGGATTTTCAGAAAAATCTCCCCTGTCCAAACATCATATATTACAAGCAACGATTTAGCTACTTTTCTTTCAACATTCAAAAGTTGTTTGATAACAAGGTCATTTTCTATATTTATTCTGAAACTCATGGTAGGAAAGGAGCCAATAAGGTAACTTCATTTCTTATTAATCAGTATATTACAAACATCCTTAACCCAAAAATCTAGTAGTTAAATATATTCTGTGAATCTGCAGGAGGGCAAATAAAAATTACATGCTCTTTAGATATTTACACTACATTGTTCATGAGAAGACACATTTGCAGTCAGTTCTTGTCACATTCCCAATAAGTGGACCTACATACCTAGAATGTGACAAGGGTATGGGTCTGATAAAGTCAAACATTTTTAGTGAAATTCGTTAAGACTGGGTTGCAGTATTCCAAAGTGCAACAATGAAAATAATGAATATATGTAAGACAAAAATAAAACTCTCACTGTTTCTTATAATAGGTCCAGGAACAACCAAAAAAATTGAGCTTCCCAAGATCTACTCCAAGTTTCTTCTTCTTCTTCTTCCTTCCAAGTATTAGGCCAAGGCCTGTTACGATCCTATAGAAAATTTTCCCTCCAGCGTTTGAGGGAAATTCTCGTATAAGACTTGAAAGCATAATAATAATCCCTTCGATTGGTTGCTGGCCAAAGGAAGGATACTCCAAGTTTTACAAATTAAACTAATCTGTTCCATCACAAGTTCATCCGCAGACAGGACGTTCCTATATTATGATTACACCTGAATAACCATGAAGCACAAAGGTTTGTAATCTAGCAATTCTATGCATTGAGAGGGAGAAATGTTGGAATTTTTTTTTAAGGACCTCTCATCAGATTTGTTGCTTAATGGCTCCAAATCACCTTATATATATAACATGGCTTGCATTATCATAATCATTTTGCATGTTATTAAATAATTCTTCCAAGAATGAGAGTTTACAGCAGCAACATTTTCAGGAGATGGATTAGATACTTTGTAAACACTGTAATACATGGTCCCAACCAAAATAATTGCTCTTCTTATACCATTAAAATGGCTTGTTTCCATGAAAACTTTTACATAACCCAAATATACTAAAGCATTCCAATGATGATGATGATAATACACTACCATATTATATTAATGTAAAAGTGTTTTTAAATCAATCATTAGGTTAATTTAAAAACAGGCCTAATCAAGAAAAATATTTTTCGTCGTTACGCATGTTTTATGGATAGTTTCTTATTTCCTATAGTTTCAACGTTTCTATATTAATTCTATTATAGTTTTGAAAATCTTTCGTTGGACATGTTCTTTATTTCTGGCAAATTTTCCACGTGTACTAATATACGTGATCTGTGGAACGTGTTTGTGTTGGTTCAATGTGTTTATTTAGGTTTCTATGGTAACGCGATAAGTAACAACCAATAGCATTTCTTTCCCCTCCTACAAATTTGTTCCGCTTGAATATGAGATATGAGAAATATACGATTCAAAATAATTTTAACGGTAAACCGCCCGTTTGTTTACGTCGGTGTTATATGGCGTGGTGAAACGCAAACACGCTTAGTTATTTTTCACCCGGTTATGTAACTCGTCGTGAAGGTTAAATTTCACCGATGTTGGTGAAACCGGCCCTTATTGTTTTAAACGTTCCACTACAGCGTGGCGTTCCCCTACTACTGCAGGGTTTGCAATGTGCAATCTTTCTCTATATTTATCGCGCCGAGTGAATTAAGCAGGTCTTGTACAGCTTGGAAGATGTACAATCGGGTACCTGGGTTCTCTCGCAATTCACAATTGTAATATTTTCATGCTAATGTTTTCAATTATATTCCACTTATGGACATTATTATTTTTTTAATTAAGAGAGAAAATACGTAGTTTTACACAAAATATAAAAATATGTACATTATTGATATACCGGTATTTAATAAGTAATTATGATCAAATGTCTAAAAATACATAACCATAAATTTTCATATGTGGTAAGTTTGTAATTTGTGGACATTTATGTACGTGTGAGCAAATGGTAAGAATACAAATACTAACCTTAATGCCGTTTTTACTAACACTTACGTCAAAATATTGAATAACTTAGGACATAATGAAACTGCTTTTTTGCTTAAATCTTATTTATTAGCTTCTTCGTGACTAACTGTACAGATACGACTGTTTACTTACTTACTCACTGGCACTATCGAACCCGTAGGTTCATGGCCGCGCGGACATAAACTCTCCAGACATCCCTTTTCTGAGCTAATGCCTTCTAATCATTCCCTGTATAATCTACTTCATCAAACGATAGTTAATATAATTCTCCCACCTCATTCTTGGTCTACCAACTGGGCGTTTTCCCCTCTGTTTTTCCTACAAGAAGCTTCCATGCACGTCTTTCATTCCCCATACGTGCCAATGTCCTGCCTACCGCAGTCTAGGAGATTTAACTGTTCTTATTATATCTGACCTCCTATAAATACCATGTAGTTCATTGTTAAGTAGCCTTCTCCATTCACCAGTCTGTTCATCTCTGTTTGGTCCAAAAATTCTCCTAAGTACTTTATTCTCAAATGCTCGTAATCTCCTTTCCTCCCTTAAATGTCCCTGTGTTTTAGCTTTGGCATGGATAACCTGAAGTAGTCCCCGCCCGAAGAACCGAAAGGGGGGACTATTTACCTCCGGAAAATTTTACCCCAGTGGAACCCATGTCCGCATTTCTTGACGGTTATATTTTTACGGTGAAAGATCGTCACTCTTTCGACCAAGGTACTTTTCGCCTGGCTATCACCTTCGGCCAATTCGGCATGGGTAACCCTATCGGCAGTAATGCTACCGCCGGCACTGTTTAGCTTAGTAAATGGACCGCTAAACATTAATACATCGGTCCTTATATATATATTAGTTGGTCTCCACTAGATAACATCAATGGAAACGTGGGAAGAAATCTTCACTCCCTTGTAATTCGTTAACACAGTTTTTAAAAACGTTTATCTTTGTTTACTATTTACTCTAATTGCCTGATAAAATTTAGCTTATTAATATTTTTTGTTTGTATTCTATTAGATTCCATGCACTATCTCCTCTACTATTTAATTTTTTACTAGAGCATGCCATCAAATCTTTATAGGATGAGGAAGGCCTACAACTCAATGGTATTAATAAGCTGTTAGTTTATGCTGATGATGTAGTACTATTGGCCGATAGTGAGGAGATACTAAAGGCCAACACGCACACACTATTGAGTAACACTAAGAAATTAGGACTGGTAGTAAATATCAATAAAACTAAATATATGGTCACACGTAGAAATAAATTATATAATGGAAATGGACAGCTAATGACAAATGAGGGAAATTTTGAGGAAGTGGCTGAATTCAAATACCTAGGAACAATAATCACAAATAGGAATGAGATGCACAAAGAAATTAAACATAGGCTCAATTCTGGAAATACGTGCTATTATACATTGCAAAAACTCTTGATGTCCCAACCCCTTTCAAAAAACGTTAAACTGAAAATATATAAAACTGTTATTCTACCAGTTAAATTATATGGGTGCGAAACATGGACTCTTACTTTAAGGGAGAAAAGGAGATTACAAGTATTTGAGAATAAAGGTACTATCAGAGGAAAACTTGGAGTAACAAGTTTAAATGAAGATATACAAAGATACCAACAAGAATGGAAAAATCATCTGAGAAGAATGGCAAGAAATAGACTTCCAAAATTGGCATTCCAATATACCCCAACTGGACATAGGGACCAAGGAAGACCAAAACATCGGTGGAAAGATCAAGACCATCTTCGCTAGGTTTACCGTACAGGCCACATGGTCTAAAACGAATTTGTTCATGATGATGATGATGAGAATAAAGTACTTAGGAAAATTTTTGGACCAAAGAGAGATGAACAGACAGGAGAGTGGAGAAGACTACATAACAATGAACTACATGGTCTTTATAGGAAGCCAGATATAATAAGAACAGTTAAGTCTCGTAGACTGTGATGGACAGGACATGTTGCACTTATGAGGAATGAAAGACTTGCATGGAAGCTTCTTGTAGGAAAACCAGAGGGAAGGCGCCCAGTTGGTAGACCAGGAATGAGGTGGGAGAATAACATTAACTATGATTTGAGGGAAGTAGTTTATACAGGGAATGATTGGAAGGCATTAGCTCAGGATAGGGATGTATGGAGAGCTTATGTCCGCGCGGCCGTGAACCTATGGGTTCGATAGTGCAAGTGAGTAAGTAAGTAATCTATTAGATTCCATGTTATCGCGGTCCAAAGGAACAACACGTTCATCTGTAGCTATTAATAATAACATTTCACTCTCTGCTGTGACGTAATTCCGCCATTTTAATTCACGCGCGCTAGAGTCATAATTTTCATTGTTATCAAACTTGGAGAGTCTGCGTAAAACAAGATGAGACACATGTTTATAAGTTCACAGAGTGACGAGATATTTATATTTGTTTGTAGTAGTGATTCTACGGGACACACTTACAGGGCTGATAAGGTGTACATTCCACGTAATGTAGATTGTGTAGATATTGTTAACATGGTAAGTTGAACACATCCTTATGAGTGCGAGTCTTTATGCGCTACTTGACCCATTTGAATGAGGTTTTTTATCCACCATTTACAGAATATTTTCTGGGACACCCTCAGCTCGTGTCGGGTCGAGGGGTGAACCACGGGAGCAGATGAACCAAATGAAACGAAATGGATGAGAAGAGTGCGGAGAAATGGTGGAATGAAATTGTGGCAGGGGAAACGGGAGAAAACCCCGAGGAAAACGTTTAACATATCACCGATCTACCATAGAGTCCCTGTAGTGTGCAATAACATGCATTTGTGCATCTCATTCCTGTTAGTATTTATTGCTGCTAGGAATATAAACTTCCATACCTTGTATCTTTTTTATTTATTTTTGAAATATTTTAAATAAAGTAATCGAAAAATAAGTCATTGTAAATCATTGAGAATTTGTCAATTCATACAAAAATATGAACAAGATATAATTTAATGTTATGAATGGTTGGTTTTCACTCCAATCCGACAAGTTGGCATAACTTCTTCATTTTAAGAGCAAACAAAAGAAAGAAAAACCAGATTTCCTACGCGACGGACTTTTACTTATTTAAAAATCCACTGACTTCGGCCGAATTTGATTACACAGGTGTTGGAACCAGAGGCGAGCATGTCCACTAGGATGTGTTGTAACGTCAACTGTTCATAATTACAACCAACTGTGTTTCTGTTGGCAGTTTCGTGAAGAGGCGCCTTCCCCCTTCATTCCAGCCTCCCCTTATTCAGTATCTGGGCAGGACATGTGGCATGGAAAGCGTTCAAGTAATCATGATATTGTCTTCCTTTTTATTAGTAGACAATCGTCGGTTTATGCTCCACCACTGGACATAACCCATGTCTAACTACATTAAAATTAAAAAGAAAGAAAAAAAAACTTACCGCCCGTTCCGCTCGCACGTGTTCCAGGATGCAGCTTTTCTGCCAATTACATTTGTATGGTTTCTTATGACTCCTTCATGTTTACTGCTGACTACCGACGGATTTGCAACGAAACGACAATAATTCTTGTACCTCCGAGTAGGCCTGCCATTTCCGTATCCTAGTTACCACAGAACAAAGAAAATAATGACGATGACCAGTTAACTATATATTACGTCACACGTGTTGATATGAGAAGGTGTTTCATGACCTTGTTTATATATAATGATTGTTTGTGGATTTCTACATCGAGACACAACATGTTCACAAACAAACTCAACAACATTTTATTAAGTGACCCAAACACCTCACTAACATTAATTCAATGATTAATTTTATTTTATTAGATTTTTTAATACACAAGTGATCTTCTTGGTGATAAAACATTAATATATATATACAGTCAATATGCCCATTTTTACATGAAAACTGATAAAGGGAATAGGGGTCGTTGTCTTAGATAAACAGGACTACTATAATCGGGTTAATGATATGATTACTAGTGGTCCTTATCAGTTAGTTAATAACAATCCATTACCTAACATGATCAGGGACGTAAATAATGTTGTGAATTCATGCAATCATCTTATTACTAAGGAACTAAAACGTAAATTGAATGTTTCGAATCCATTGGTACCTAAATTGTACTGTGTACCTAAAATACACAAGCCTGGAAAATTAGTTAGACCTATAGTTTCAGCCATATCTGCACCCACTTACAATATTTCTAAATGGTTGAGTTGTGAGTTTGGTAATCTACCCCTACCACAGTCCGGCTGTTAAGAATTCACTGAAATTCATTGAGAAAGCTAAGAATATTGAGCTGCAGGATGGAGAGATTTTAATTTCTTTTGATGTGAAATCTCTCTTTCCTAGTATACCTATACCTCAGACGTTGCATTACTTGGAAGACTTACTACTGTATAATAAATTGGAGCCCCATATTTCAAGTCAATATATCAAGTTAACGGAACTTTGTATGAATCAAAACATTTTTCAATTTAATAATAAGTTTTACGAACAAAAGGAAGGAACTGCAATGGGCAATTCATTGTCTCCTTTCCTAGCTGATCTTTTTATGATCAGATTTGAGACAGAGCTTGAAAAGGAATTACATTATTTTCCCAGGTTCTGGCTCAGATATGTTGACGACATTTTTGCTATTTTTGATACCAAAAAATGCAATGTACAGGAATTTATTGAAATATTAAATGACCGGACTCCCAGCATAAATTTTACTTACGAAGAGGAGGAGAATGGAAGGCTGCCCTTTCTGGATATGCTAATAATTAGAAATAATTATAGATTAGAATTTGATATTGATAGAAAAGAAACCAGTACATTTAGATATATCACGGCAGATTCTTACCATTGTAATCAACATAAAATGGCCAGTTTCAATTTTTTAGTCCACCGTCTTACCACTTTTCCGTTAAGTAAAAATAGATATAATAAGGAATTAAAAACCATTAAAGATATCGCTAAGTGTAATGATTTTAATGAAAATATGATTGATAATTTGATTCGTAAATTTGAATTTAGAAAACTTATTACTGATTCTACAGCCTTCCATTTTCCTATTAATAAAGCTAATTTTGCAATTATGCCGTACGTTCCCTCTTTAACTAGAGGTTTGAACAAGATATTCAAAGGATTAGATACTAAATTAATTTTTACTTCCACTTTGACATTATATAGTGTACTTGGAAACCCTAAAGATAAAGTCGATTGTTTAAAAAAATCCAGTATTTATGAAATTGGATGCAATGACTGTGATATGAAATATGTTGGGCATACCAGAAGATCCATTTTAACTAGATTTAACGAACATATTGCCCATTTTAGACTTAACAGAATTGAAAAATCTGGAATTGCCCAGCATATTTCTGATTACGGTCATGCTATCAATAAAAGTAACCTTAGGCTGATTCGTTCGGTCATTGATTTCAAATTCCTTGACGTCCTTGAAAGTTTGGAAATTTATAAAAATAAGGATAAAATCATGAATAAAGACAAGGGCCCTATTCCGTAGAGCGCCCTCTTTTCTTTAATTGAAACAAATGAGGATTAGTTTTATTATGTTTTATTGTTTACTTATGAATGATTGCGTCATGTGACGTAGTTTATTTTTAACTGAATTTGTTTATTTATTTATTATCAATTTTGTCTTCAGTCAATATCTGGTCTTGAGAATGACAGCTTGGCTGTGGAAACTTGTTGACCATTTTAAAACATTAATTGGTGAAATGGGCATATTGACTGTATTGACTTATTAGATCTTGTTTTTATTATTGTTCTCAGCTTGGTCAAATAATCGTTTATTGTGATTTTAATGCGTGGCAGCAGCCAAATGAATATATAATTACACAAGTAGAATGAACTGTTTGATGTGGAACACAGAATACATCTAGTTTTGTTGCTGGATGTTACTTTAAAACTACTTTAATAAATCAACCATAATCCGAAGATTAATGCTCTACAGTATCGTTTCACAGCCTGAAATATTTGAAGCGGTTCGCCAAAACGTTTCCGTAATGGCGGGTTTCGAGGTTACATCTATTACTTTTTTCCTTAATTTTTGCGACATTTTCATAATAATGATAATAATAATAATAATAATAATAATATAATAATAATAATAATAATAATAATAATAATAATAATATTTATGTGTAACATTGGGAATTTATCACATCATTTCAACAATAAATTAATATTAATTAAGTAATAATAAAACTTAGTTTTATTTGATTTTCATATTTATTAAGATAAAATTCAGTAACAGCTGTTTCGGTACACTGTACAAGAAAGCCATATATGAGCCAACAATTGACTACACAAAGATAAATACCAACTAGATAGTATAACTGTCACAGGATTGATGATCGGGGCAAGGGGTACTATACCAGCATTCTTAGCCAAATTTTGGAGTTCCTTAGATTTGGACAGGTTGTATCTTTCTAGAATTGCCATCGCTACCATTAGAGGATCAATTTCAATTTTAAGAAACCATATTTACAAAATTACTTTATAGTATGTATAGCCTATATGTAATATAGTATAATATGGAAATATTAATAGAAATAGTATAGTGTAATATAATGTAATGTAATGTAATGTAATGTAATGTAATGCGGTGCGGTGAGCTGTGCGGTGCGCGGTGCGCTGTGCGTTGCGTGTGTGATGCGCTGTGAGGTGCGCTGTGCGGTGCGCGGTGCGGTGCGCTCCGCGGTGCGAGGGGCGGTGCGCGGTGCGGTGCGCAGTGAGTTGCGCGGTGCGATGCGATGTGCGGTGCGGTGCGAGGTGCGGAGCGCGGTGCGATGCGAGGTGCGGTGCGCGGTGAGTTGCGCGGTGTAATGTATGTAATGCAATATATAATATATAATATAGAGTTACCTGCTAGCCGTTGAGAAGAGCGGACGTGTTTTTGTTAGAGTGGTTGAAGTGTGCAGGGGACAAAGCATTATGGAAGAAGTTAGAAAGCTGATTGAAACATTGTCAACTGAAGTGAAAGAGGGGTTTGAAAAGTGCAACGTGGGTGAAAAAATTCGTGATATTGAGACGAACATGCATCGGATGGAGGACAGATTGAAATGGCTGGAATCTAAATTAGACTATCTCGAAAACCAGAGTCGCCGTAATAATATTGTGATATATGGTGTGCATGAAGAAGACAGGGAGAGCTGGGAAGAAACTGAACTTATAGTTAAAAGAGTAGTGGCGCAAATCGGGATTGATTTGGTGGACAGTGATATTGAAAGAGCGCACAGAGTAGGTCGTTGGAATAGTGGAAAGAGACCGATTGTATGCAAATTATCACACTACAAAATAAAATGTTGGATCCTTAGAGACAGTAAATATCTTAAAGGGACCGGTATCAATATTGCCGAAGACTTTAGTGAGAAGGTGCGCCGCGAAAGAGACTTTCTTAAGCGACACATGCTCGAGGCGAGGAGGCAGGGCTGCCATGCAATCATACAATTTAATAAATTGATTATAAATGGACGAATCTGGAGCAGGGAAAAACTACAAAATATGGACAACTCTGAAAATGAATTTGAAGAGGTCATTGACAGCGAGTCCCCAAAACATACAGGGGACGCTTCAACAGCAGGTGGTCTCCTTACAGCAGAAGAGGGAGAAAATTCTACACGAGAGAAAGAGAGAGGGACCACTACCTTAATAACTCCCAGAAATCCAATAAACATACAGCAAAAAAAACGGCCGAACGCAAACAGCATACCCCACCTCTAAGAGGTGAACGACCGGCGGACACAAGAACTCCAACAAGAAAATCACTAAGACTTCAGAATCTACCCGCAGAAAAGGAACTATTGAGAGGGGGAAGTTCGAAAAATACAGGTAAGACTAATGACAAGGGAACACAATAGGGTTTGTTGACAGTCGGTTCATGGAATATCGAAGGGTTAAAGCAAAAACTTTCAATGGACAGATGTGTAGAGTTTATTGAGACTTTTGATATATTAGCTCTAGGAGAAACATGGTTAAAAGCTAATGAATGCGTAAATCTATGTAATATGAAAGGTTATTTTAAGGGTAATCAAAAGAGAGGAAAGAGAGGTAGATATCCAGGCGGTGTTGCCATTTTATATAAAGCTAACTTAGACCCATATATTAAAAAGGTAAATATTACTTTAAAAGAGGCAATTTGTATATATTACCATACAGAAAGAGCAGAAATGTGTCTGTTGTCTATTTATCGCCAACCACTAAATTCCAGGTATGCCAATCCAAATTTTTTCGTTGAATTGTCTGACTCGTTGGCAGAAATAAAAGATAGGTTTCCGGAAGCGGGAATAATAATTTTAGGGGACTTTAACTGTAGGATTGGGGAGGAAAATATCACTATAAAATCGGATGATAATGAAACACGAGGTGAGGATAGGAGAAGCAAAGATAAGATTTTAAATTCAGAAGGAAACCAATTGTTAGCTTTTTGCGATGCATTTGAACTTGAAATTCTGAATGGGAAATATAGGGAAGATAAAAATGGAGAACTGACATTTATTAATAAAAATGGAAGTAGCGTAATCGATTATTCAATATGCACACAAGACATGATTCCAGTCCTAAGTAATTTCTGTATAGTTTCCAGAATCGAATCACACCACTTCCCAAACAAACTTATTTTAAATATGAAAGGTATTAGTGAGACAGTTAATAATGATGAGGTGGCAACAATATTGCGGCCAATTATCCGTTTCAGGTGGATCGAGGATCTGAGAGAAGAATTTAACAGGAGTTTGGAAACGCTAATACAGGATCTGCAATTAAATGATCTTAGCGGGGAGGAAATTATTAAAACTTTGACAGAATGTTTTCAAAAAGCAGGGGAAAAATTCAAGGTTAAATACGCAATGAACCAGAAGGACAAAGGGTGGTACAATAATGCATGTAGAAAGAAGAAGAAATTTGTCGAAAGTAGTCTTTTAAAGTTTAGAAAAGAAAGCACAGATGAAAGCAGAAAAAATTATGTGCAAGAGAGAAAGGAATATAAAGACTTATTGGCAGAAACAAAACTAGCATGGCAAAATAAGAAATCCGAAGAAATGAGAGTCGCGACTGAAAGTGGGAACATTGCGGACATATGGAAAGCGATAAGGGAACTCAAAGTAAAGTCCATAAATCGGACAAGAATAACGCCCGGGGAATGGAGAAGTTACTTTGATAGGTGCTGGGAAATGAGAGGTTAAGATATAATCAAGGAAATATAGTTGAGATCCCTGACCCAATTCATATTCAATTACTGGATCAGGATATTTCGAAAAATGAAGTGGTTTCTTCCATTAAATGTTTAAAGAATGGTAAAGCACCTGGAATTGATGGAATACCAGGGGAATTCTTGAAAAATATGATATCATCCAATAAATTATTAGACGTTTTGAAAACTGCGTTCAACAAACTTTTTAATGGAGGAGATTATCCGGAAGCCTGGGCGACAGGTGTCATCCAACCGCTATACAAAGGGAAAGGTGGGGCACAGATACCAGAAAGTTATAGGGGAATTTGTCTCTTGTCAGTGTTCGGAAAAATATATTGTAAAGTACTTTACGAACGAATCAGACAATGGGCTAAAGAGAACAATAGGCTCTCAAAATATCAGGCAGGTTTTAGAGAAGGGTACTCCACGGTGGACAACCTATTTGTTCTGAGAACATTAATTGATGACAATCTGAAAATGAAGGGGGGTAAATTATTTTGTGCATTCATTGATTTTAAGATGGCATTTGATACTGTGGACCGAAGCGCACTTTGGGAAAAATTAAATCGGAAAGGATTGTCTCATAAAATGATACATGCTTTAATGTCAATTTATAAATATGTTAAATTTTGTATAAAAGTAGACCAAGGGCACATTACAGAGAGCAGTGAAGCCAATCGGGGAGTGAGACAAGGTTGCATTTTATCACCAATGCTATTTAATCTATTCGTTGATGATATTGTAGACGTAATGCTAGAAGGAGAAATTGAGGCTCCGGAGATAGGAAATGTTAGAATCCCAGTCCTGTTGTATGCAGATGATTTAATTATCTGTTCCAAGACAATCAAGGGATTGCAAAGAGGTCTTGACCTACTGGAAATATACTGTAGGAATTGGGGATTGACTGTAAATGTTAGTAAGACAAAAACAATGACCTTTAAAAATGGGACGGTTTATGGTAGAACAGAGGAATGGAAATACAGAGATCAAGTTCTTCAAAACGTGAAACATTTCGAATATCTTGGTACGACGTTGAAAATGAACGGAAAGTGGAAAAAACACATTGATATAGCATTATTTAAAGGGAGGGGACAACTTAACAGTGTACTCGGTATTCTGGGTCGAGTGCCTGATATTCCAGTCAGCACATTAGAAAAAATGTATGGAGCTATGGTCAGGCCAGTAATGCACTATAGTAGTGAGATTTGGGGTTTCCAAAGAACGGAAATACTAAATAAGGTATATACGCATTTTCTAAAGTATATTACAGGACTTAGTAAGGCCGTTTCTAACTGTGGAATTTTATATGAATTCGGGTCATTCCAGGACGACATTAACTGTAAAATTCGTGTACTCAAATACTGGTTGCGAGTAATCCAAGGTGAACAAACAATGCTTAGAGCAATTTGCTACGACCACCAAATTAAAAACATAGATGTTAAATTTTGGGCAGACGAGGTTAGGAGAGAACTCCAAAAGATTGGGATGGGCTGGATATGGGAAAAAGGGACTGAAAATCGCAAGAACGTGTGGAGAAAAATAAGGAGGAGGTACTTAGATGTAAATCAACAAGATACCTTCGCCGAATGTACAGGAAAACGCTCACTGTGTTTACAAAGAGACCTAAAACACGTCTGGGGAAAAGAATCGTATATACTCAACCTAGGATTTAAGGAGAGATCAGGGCTTGCTTGGTTTAGGCTAGGGGCATGGAAATTTCTAAAAATTAGCGACGATCACGATATGCGAATATGTCCAATGTGCGGGAACTTTGAAGATGAGATACATATATTAGGAAAATGTAATGATTTAGAATATTGGAGACGTCAGTTATTACCGGAAAGATTTCTAAATTCAAATCGGGAAAGATTGGCATGCTACGAGTTATTGGTAAATCCAGAAAATTGGATAAACCTCGGTAAATTTCTGGACAAAACGCGAAAAATAAGGACAACACTCATTCATGAATAAATATATGTTATCAAAATGTAATACCATTAATTATTAACAATTATATATAAATTAATTAGTGTATAATGCTGTTGTGTTATTATTTAATTGTAATATTAATGTGTTTTCTTTATGTAATTGTAATGTTAATGTTTTTTTAGTGTATAATGCTATTGTGTTATCATTTAATTGTAATAGTATTGTGTGTTTCTTTGTGTAATTGTAAGGTTAATGTTTTTAGTGTATAATGCTATTGTGTTATTATTTAATTGTAATATTATTATTGTGTTTTCTTTATGTAATTGTAATGTTATTGCTATTGTGTTATTACTTAATTGTAATATTATTGTGTTTTCTTTATGTAATTGTAATGTTAATGTTTTTAGTGTATAATGCTATTGTGTTATTATTTAATGGTAATATTTTTATTGTGTTTTCTTTATGTAATTGTAATGGTATTGCTGTTTTTGTTTATTTTTCTTTACACTAGTACCAATTATTACTTTATTGTAACGGACTGTCAACAGCACGTACGGCTTACTGCCCGTGCGACCCATATTTGTAAATAATATTGTAAATATCTTACTTTTTGTCTAATAAAGTCCTACTACTACTACTATATAATATAGTATAATATAGTAACAGTGAAGAGTATAAGTATAGTGT
>JASPKZ010009456.1:0-54988 GCA_030220185.1 Diploptera punctata | reverse complement strand
ATATAAACACTTTGTGCATTAGTGTGTAAAGGTTGAAACATCAACATCATAGAAAATGCAAGCTGTAATTGTGGAATTAGCAATCAAAGAGTAAAACATATTATATTTGATTGTCCATTGTTCTGGAATGACAGATTTGAAACTATATGTCTTGTAAGTAACATCGCCTGTTTAAGTAAACCACCCGTTGCAGAAGTGATTATGACAGAAATCAACTACACACTTTTTAATGTTTTTATAAATAATTATAAAAAAACTTTAAATTTGGATAAAGAAAAAAAAACGACACAATTTCACAAAATATAACCCTAACGTACCTTAAGTGAAATAGGGTTATATATTTTGGATAATAAAAAAAAGTTTGAAACATTTGTTTGAAGTCTCGGCTTACATAAAAATTGTTATCACTAACAACAAGCCTCGATACACGTATTTTAATATTACGTTTGCAACTACAATAGAAAAAGCCTTTCTAAAAATATATAAAACAGATAAAACAGAATAATTCAAAATTTATATTTAAATTTGTTATAATTTGTATCATTTATTATTCAAATGTGTATAGTAAAACATGTGATATATTTTCAAACATTTGACTGATGATGATTATGGTGTTCCTAAATGTGTTTAGCATTTACCTGATAAAAGGAGCGTTGATTATTGTTCTTTGTACAAATTTCAGATTATAAATTGTTAGATGAAACAGTTATCAATTTATTCTGTGGAATATTAATATTTTATTAATACCAGGTAAAAAAGTTAACTTTCAATTTCGTTGCTTCGTAACGTAAGTTATTGCATCATCATTTTGTTATTTCTATGCAACAGGACACACATTATTGTAAAAAGTTTTACGAAATCTATTTTTTTAATAAAATGTTAAATTTTACGTAGCGGAAATAGTCTTGTTTAAATTAAAGAATTACATATATATATATATATATATATATATATGTATATATGTGTGTGTATAAAGTTATCTATCTGTATAATATTATATATACCGGTATATTATGTTTGAACTATCAACCGAGAGGAGGAAAAAGGGATCACGGACGCCCACAAAATAGATGAACACAGCAGTTATGATACTTGGTGCCGGAACGAACCAATACGATTTAATCCTTGTAAGAAGAAGAAA
Source organism: Diploptera punctata (assembly GCA_030220185.1). Lineage (NCBI taxonomy): Eukaryota > Metazoa > Arthropoda > Insecta > Blattodea > Blaberidae > Diploptera > Diploptera punctata. The sequence goes on along the minus strand of JASPKZ010009456.1, from coordinate 53,847 downwards.
AATGTCAGTCAGTGATGTGTCTTCAAGATGCAGCGCATGTCCTGATCTCCCCGTTTTACGGTCTTACAATTGCCCTCTACGTGTTGTTTACTACAGTAAAACTAGCTCAAAGCGGAATCGCATGGGAACTTTTTTCACATTGGACAAAATTCCGCACTATAAAAAACTAAAACTTATTAATAATCCTAGATTATAGAGTACCGTATATGTCTTTTTACGTACCTTGGATTAATTGTAGTTCCGCTGCCGTTGAAAAGTGAAGTACAGTATGTTTGAGCGACTTCGACGGTAACGCGCGAAAAAACAGTCCCATTTCGTCAGCGAAAAAATGTATCTTAAGCGCGTATCCTGAAATTCAAGTAAGCAGTTTCTCTTTCGCTCACTAACTGCTCTTTCGTCCACATTCTTTGATTCCTCGCAAATTTTATTCCACACACATTGTGTCGTCTTTTAAAACTGTCCAGTCAACCAGAAGATTCCTTGAAATCGTTATTCCATTAGGGATTTAACAAGAGCTAGAGCTTGACTTTGGAGCATCGGTCCGGAAATGTTGTTTGATTTTATCTTCAATCACTTTCACTTTTTCGCTTAATGGGAATGATACTTACGTTTCAGCCATCTTTATTCCGTAAATTCAGAACGCTACCTGTGAAAGATGGGTCTCAGAACTTAACTAATTTAAGATTTTACGAGCTATTGTTATTTGCAAGACATGTGTCTGTGTTTCGCATAACAGGTGCGCAATGAGGCCGAATCTATACAGTAAAAGATCCTTATTCGCGGGGGATATGTTCCGCAAATACGCCGCGAATATTGAATGGTAATTGGAATGGGTATATATTCCAAGGTTACAAAATAAAATAAAATTTATCAAAATATCAGAATAAAATAAAAATTATCAAAATTAAATAAATTAATGAGAGAGACTTTGAAGAATTTCTATTAATTATTACTGTCAGGTTTAGGCAAGGACATAAAGAACTTAGTAATTTTTTCCTGTTTTGCCGCTTTTAAAACGTCTATCATTAAGATTGATATTCAGCTGTGAATTCTGCGATATAATTCCTTATTTTGCCTTGTGATTTTTGATTCATTAACATTGAAACACGTGATATCGACGCAAACGATTCGCAACGCGTCAACCATTTTTATTCTTACTTTAAGCGTCAACACTATTTTTTTTTCTCTTCGGTACTAATTATTTTTCTTTCCTTTTACTCAACATTATAAACTGGAAACAAAGTAAAAGAGACACGTGTTATTTAATCAAAATTATTGCAACAAACAAGTTGAAACAATAATATTCCGATATTGGTCACGGAGATATTTATCAAAGTGTATATCGGCATGTGAAATATGACAACAGCTTTTAAAACAATGACCGTTAGGGTCAGTGGCAATTAGGTTTGTTTTGTTCTGATATTTATTTGTCCATTTAGTTTGAATCATTATTTGTAAAAGTTATCTTGACACCTGACTTCAGAAACAAAACTGCTGATCGTTAATAAATATGTATACCTTACCGCTTTATATATTTTTTCATGAATTGTGTAGAGCATACTTCCGTGTTCGCGTTGGACATATTCCATTTTATGCAAAATAAATACACGTAAAATTAATACTATTTCGCCGGGACCAATAAATTTGTTCACATTGGACAGATTTCCGCATTATTCACGTTCCGGATTAAACAAGTTTTCTGTAATTAGTTGTTTGTGAGTTTTTAATATAAAAAGTTGGGTTGTGAAAAATATATTTTTGTGCAATGTCCGAACATAAAGAAGAGAGACTGATGTGAGAACTAAAATGGTTGGGGTAGTGAACTTTTAGAGGTTTCATGTTTGAGTTCTAAAGGAACATACACGCTCTAAAAAACTGTTTGATATTCCATGAAATATGTTATTTGTAGTGTTACTTATAAGTACGTATGTATGTGTGTAGAATTTAGAAATGTGTTAATAATTTATTTTGTATGTGTTTATTAATTATTCTTAGTTAATACATATTGTGTGTATTGTTATGTAATGTTAATGATCTTTAAATGTAGTGTCATTTTATGTAGGTGATGGCTGTACCGTGTGGATCCTGTTAATCCATTTTCAATCTTCCGTTCAAAGCCTTCCTTGAGCATTTCATCTTGAATTTATAATTAACCACCGCAGATGCCTGGAGTAGAAGTCTCCCATCCTACAGTATATTGGCTCTGGTGGGCTGAGAGATGTGTTAAACACAGCTTACTCTATTCCACAGGATCATAAACACATGAAAGGGGGCTTATATTATTTTCGTTCTTCAGGAGCACTGGTAAATCGTTAATTATTAATTTGATTTAGTTAAACATTCGAGTGTAAAAACAAATCGCATTATCTCAGGCATCATCAACAATTACAGCCACGTTACTTGAGGCGGTAAAACGGTGCATTCCGCTCTCAAATTACCGATAACTTTACCAGAAACAGAGTTTCCAGTCTGCTATACAAAGAGATTTTCGCACTGTGAAACTATATAATGTTATGTGTTGAACGTACAATATCCCATATGAAGTCACTCGAAATGCTATATTAATCATTGTACGATATTTGGAAGAACACAGGAACAATCGCATGAATTTTATTGCTCCTGTCAGGACATTTTCGACAGATATTGCGGCTATTTCCAGGATAAACACCGGCCGGTGAAATACAAGCTTGTTTAAAGCGATTAAATCTCGTAAACACCGGCCGATGAAATAAAAGCTTGTTTAAAGAGACTATTTAACTCATGCCCAAATGGGAGTCAATGACCAATCACGTTTCAATGATTTCCGTTTTACAACCAATCACAGTCGTGTTTCACCAAATATTTATCAATATTAAATTTACCATATTAAAGAAAGCTCCTCCTTTTTAATATTCTGGACAGGTCTGACCATTATTTTGCAATGACTGACTCTATATGAAATACGGCTACCAGATTGTACATATAGTGCATGGATGTCAACACATAGCGCTTGCAGGAGTTAATATAAAAACATTTTTAGCAATTGATTATACCACCAAAAAAAATAACACTGTTTGTACTTTCTTAAATGTATTTTTCCCATGCAATAATCCAGAAAAATATAATTGTCATATTTACATCATACCACATCAGAAATGAATTAATATACAGTTTGATGTGTTTCATTTTTTCTCCACTAGAGAGCATTCTTACAAAATTGCGTTTCTTTGACAATAAATAGTATGATCTGGTTGCAGTGATAAACAAAAGAAGCAGATGAAGCGTACCAACTCTTTCTCATTTGTTTTCAAACATCGCTGTATACATTAAATATATAATATTTATAAATAATTACAGTTAAATAATGATTTGTGAGTAAACAGCTTAATTTTATTCGTTAAATAGTCCTAACAAATACCACTCTTGATTTCCAAATTCTCTAGATAAATTCGGAAATCACTCGTGGCATTACTTATAGATTAATATCTGGGATCGCGTTCGAAATTTTATTTAACAGAAACGTTGCAACAAAAAAACTTGAAACCGAGAACACAAGCTTTTCCGAAAGCATTTTGTGAATTAGGAATAGTATTTTACAACTGGATCCACGCTCTGGTAAGCTATTATTAAGCGACGAAATTTTTACAACGCGGTAGAAATGGAAGAAAAAATTATCGAAAAAGTGTATCCGCTTAACTGCCTGAAGAGTGAACGGCTGTGTGAGCGAGCGATGTTATGTACAAATAATGATGTAGTTCTAAGAATAAATGAGCGGATCAGAAAGTGTTACAGGGGAAATACGTCAACTGATAGATATATAATGATGGATCAAGATAAAAGTGTGAACTTTCTAACAACAATTTTTGAATTAATTAAATCCGCACATTATGGTTTCACGAACATTGAAGCTAAAAATTGTATCGCCAATTATAGTAACATGAAACCTTGACTCGCCTAAATTGTGTAATGACACAAGGTAACGCGTGAAACAGCTGGTTCAAAATAATATTGAGGCGGTCCTTCTAACCGACAAAGGTAAAACGAAAATCAGTTTTCGTACAAACATTTGCATTGACCTAAAATGAATCGCTATTTGGTTTCAAACGATTACAGTTATCAGTGAGTGTGAATATGGCGCGGGATCAAACGCTTCTACTATTCTGTGTATCTCTTGGTTAGTCTGTTTTCACGTGTCGGACAAGAAGAATAATTATGCATGCCTCCAGACAACACCAAATTAAGTGTATATGAAATCATTTTTTAGACCTGGAAAAGGCATATGACTCTGTACACATCAACAAGCTTTGGGTGGCAATGGAGAAGTTTGGAATATCTAAATCTCTCATACATTTTATAAAAATAATGTATGATTGTAAAGCAAGTATTAAGGTTGGAAATAGAGTATCCTCAGAATTTGATATAACAAAAGGATTAAGACAAGGATGCGGCATGTCACCAACAATTGTTTAAGATATATTTAGAAGATGTATTAATGAAATGGAATAAGTCATATAGGGGGAATGGGAATCACACATCAATGGTCATTTACTGCACAATTTATTATTCGCTGATGACCAGATTATAATAGGACAAGATAAAGAAGATATAGAATATATGATTAGAAAATTGGTCGATGCATTTGAGGGTGGGTGGACTGAAGATAAATTATATTAAAACAGAATACATGGTAATCGGAGGAAATTCAGAAGACCTACAAATAAATAATATGATAATTAAACATGTTGAAGAATTTAAATATCTTGGATCTATAATAGATAAATCTGGACCTTGTGAAAAATATCTTATTAACAGAGTAAATTGTGCAAGGAAGGCGATTAGATCCCTGAATGGTCTTTTATGGAATACAAATTTCACCAGAAAAAAAAAAAAAAGGGATTATACAGACAATAATAGGAAGTATATTTACATATGGATCAGAAATCTGGACAATAAATGAAAGGATGCAGAAAAGAATCTTGGCGACAGAAATGGATGGATTACGGAGAAGTATGAGAATATCCAGGCTTCAACATATTCGAAATACATATATCAGACAGGAAATGGATGCACAAGAAACTGTTATCGATAGGATAACAAAGAGAGCTCTACAATGGTATGGACATGTACAACGGATGCCGGAAGACCAGTGGCCTAAACAGGTGTTGGATTGGATGGTACCAGGCAGAAGGAGAAGGGGAAGAAGTAGAAGAGCATGGTATGAGGGAATATATGATGCCATGATTAAGAGGGGTATGGAAGATGGACAATGGGAAGTTAGGAATCTCTGGAAAGCAGGAATCAAAGGCAAACTGCTGTAAAGTGGAAAGCCTGTATTAGGTATTAAGTACTGAATGTATTTTTCTAAAGTTATTTGGTAAAATACCTATTTGTGTACAGAAAAAAATGAATAAAAATAAAGTAAGAAACAAAAAAGTATTTTAATGCACTTTCCAACATTAGATATAGAAAAAACTATATATATATATATATATATATATATATATAACAAAACGTAGCTCGACGAAGTGGGTTGTTCTCTGAAATTAATAACACATTTACCTCGTGCAAACACCTTCTAATGTATTCACATGTCGTGTCCTCATAAAAAGGAGACATTAAGTTAAAATTCTAGATAATTTGACATTTAGGTTGTGAGATTAATATAACTGGAACAAAAGTTTCTTCTTTTTCTCGTGATTTCGTCTCCTTAATTGTCGTGGACCCTGTAGTCAATAACAGTTAACATGCGCGCTCTGTATACAAGGTTAACAGTTTCATTAATTTTTCGGGGCAGTAGAAGTACTGTATATTGATACATTCGGAAAGAATCTAAACACGAGAGTCTCCTGTTCATATTTACAACAAGTATAAGAAATTTATGCTTCAAAAATAGGCTTAACATAAAGTTTTATTAGCGCTTTCTCGTCCAGCATTTAGTTGCGTCACAAATTATCTTACATATTAAAGAGTGGCGTTATATATATATATATATATATATATAAATACTAGCGAAACCGACAGACGTTGTGTTGCCAGGACGTTCAATTCTCGTGTCACGATACAAATATAAGTTACTTCTTTCGCCACTGATTGCACCAGCCAACTGTAAAAATGTAACTGAAATGAGATAAATGTTTCGTAAGTATATCGACCACGCTGATAACGAAAAACACAATGAAAAGCTGGTATTAGCTCGCGTTTCCAAGTTAAAGGGGGATAAATGTGACTGCGTTCCGTAACCGCCATATGTCATTCCTTTAATTTTTCATAGGTGAAAAGAACTTGCTATTCTGTAGTGATGTAGAGACACTAATGGACATTAACTGTAAAATTGATGAGTGGAGAATTTGTTCATCGACTCCTTCAAAATAAGTCTAAAATGTGTCCTTCTGCATAATGACAATGTGTTACCGTAGATTCCGATTGGGTGTGCACCTTACATGAAAGAAACACGTGTTAACATGAAACAATTGCTAATGCAATTGAACTAACTGTAACAAGTTTAAATAGCAGTCTTCCGGGGATCTGAAAGTCATAGGCCTACTACTTGGGCTACACCAAGTTTTGTTGCTTCCTGTGCCTCTGGGATAGCCGCGCCAAATCATTTCATTACAAAAAGAAAGATTTGTCAAAGCGTCAATCACTTGAACCAGGACCTCACAATGTTATGCACGAAGCACATGTGAATCCAAGAACATATTTCTCCCTGCTTTTCATAAAAAAATTGGCCCTAATGAAAAACTTCGTTAAGGTCATGGACAAAACTGGGGAAGCAGTTCTCTTTTGCGCCAGAAATGTCCACCTCTTAGTGAGGAGACAATAAAAGAGGGAATTTGTGTGTCCCCAGATGTGCAAAATATACAAAGATGAGCATTTTAACACCATCCTAAAAAGTAATGAAAAGTTAGCTTGAGATGTCTTTATTCAAGTGTCAACAAACTTTCTAGCAAATAAAATGTCAAAAAAACTATAAGGATTTTGTGGAAAATCTTCTTCACTGCTGGGGTGTAACATGTTCTCAAAGATACATTTCTTTGATTCCCATCTGGACTTTTTTCCTGACAACTGTGGTGCTGTAAGCGACCAGCCCCTGGAACGATTCCACCAGCATATTTCGGACATGGAAATGAGATACCAGAGACAGTAGAGAGAATCATTGTTAGCCGATTACTGCTGGACACTAACCAGCAGAAAACTACAAACGCCAGGCTAAGCGGTTGCGCCTTCAGCACCTTCCTCGGAGGGATAACAGTGAAATGAATATATGCATAAGCTTATAAAAGCAATAACGTAAAGTTAGCGTAACTGCACAACGAGAGCTAATTTTGCATTTTCATTAACATAAAGATTAGCTGTTTCCATGCCAATTACAGAAAACAAAGTAGAATTTTATTGGCTAGTTCGGAAGAAAACTCCTCACTGCCATCTGTTGTGGCTCAAGAAGCGTGCATTATCACGTCACATTTTTGTCGTGCGGCATTTGTCGGTTATGGAGATGACTAAATATCTGACATAAAAATAAGTTCCTTTACCCGATCGTAGGGCCATCTACAGGGTCCAATTTTGAAAATAAATCGTCCAGGGACCCTATAAAACACACGCACAAATTTTAAATAAAATCGGTCTAGTTGGTTTAGGCAGGTTTTAATTTTAGATTTGAAGTTTATTTCTATTTCAAATTGTCTGATTTCGCTAATTTTTGGGTAATATCTATATCGGTTTATTTTAATAAGATATACAGAGTTTCGTTGTGAAACATAAAAAATTGTGATCGCTAGAGCGTTTTTAAATGTTCACTCCACTACACCTAATGGTTTTAGATGGTTGAATTTTGAATCTAAACCATCCACACACCGACTCAATCAAACACAGAAATTTTCATGAAAATCGGTGGAGTATTTTAGGCATTTTTTAAATTTCGGATTTGAAGTAAACCTCCACTTCTAATGTTGTCCGATTTCGCTCATTTTTTGACAATGCCTACCTCGGTTTATTTTAATAGGATATACTGAGTTTCTTTGTGAAACATAGAACATTTTGGCGTTAGAGCGATTTTAGAATTTTCTCTTAAGGTGAGTACTATCTTTTCCAAACCCAATATGTTCCTACTCTCCATTGATTTCTCTTCCACATCTTTGTCCGCGGAATTTTAATTTTTTTCCGCCATTAATACTATTTGATATAAACTTCTGTATTGCTTTATAGTCTGATTTTAGCCGAGGGTTTGGCCAGCGCGGGATGTGATGCTAGTCCTTCAGATCTTGAAACTCTAAACATATCCACTAGCATCATGTCATGGAATTCCTAAAGGCTGCACATATTTATTAGGATTATTATTATTAAATCAATAATTTAGCATTTTCGCTCAGTTACTTACATCTGAGTAAGCCTATTTATTTCTTAACTTGCTTTGCATTTTTCTATCTTTGATGTTGGACTTGGAATTCTGATAACTAAGGGTCTAGTCACATTCTACCTGTTAAATGTGTGGTTCACAGTTTTGCTTGTTGTTCACCCAGGACATAGATTTTGAAGTTCTCTTGTGGTTTATGAAACAAAATAAGGGGGTTAAGGAAAAAAAGGAAACATAAATAGGATATTCATTTTGTTTTGTTTAGGAACGAGTACCAACATGAAACAAAATAGGATACATTTGTTCAATGAGCTGAAACAGTTAGCTGGAGACAAGTTGCATAATTCGTTATGGTAATATGATGCAATTTCGATGGTCGAAAGATTCATTTTCAGATGGGGTCGATATTTTCACCACCTGCCTAAGTAAACCGTACACTGAGGTCGACTCAGCCTCTAATATCAATGAGTACCAGATATATGTTCTTGATGTAAAAACTGTCATCACGTACAACCCGGGTGATGTACAGCACATGTCTGCCTAAAGAAGTGCGAGACGTGGGTCTCCTGATGTCTGTAATAGGATTAAGTTACAGCTTTTAAAACCAAATAACTTGCGTATATATTAAGTGTGTTTTGATAATTCGAGAAAGAAAATTATTAATTTACCTACTCGCTTTTTCAAGAATTGTTTTGTGTTTTTGTTTATTTACCGAAATTTGATTTGTTAAATTTTACCTTAAACCAAACCTAAATTATGTCGAGTTCCTGAATCATGTGACACAAAAATGTATAATTTTGAAGTCTGAGAACAAGTTACTCTCATGCACATAAAGAACATAGAGGATTGTTAAGGAAGGTTTTGTATAATTAAAATCGGTGCTAGTGTTGACACTATACTGGCAAGATATTTACCTAAGGAACTGTCTATATTTTGGGTTTTCAAAATGCTTATTTTCTGGGTTATTGTAAAATAAATTACTTTGTCTACACAGAAGCGTGTATAATTTAGGAAGCTGCAGTAAATACAAGTCACACCCCACAGGCTGACCACATACACTGTATTGAATATCGTCTACATCAGTAAAATGACACGGCTTGGTACGTCAAGTGTTAGGCCATGGAGTATGATATAAAAACCAAGGAGGCTTAATTTTAATGTATAATTAAGGAACATTTTTCTAAATGGATATAAACAGAATATTTGTGATCTTATAATTAAATTTGTTATAATGAGCAATAAACGTAGCTTGAAAATATACAGCATGTTTACTGCATAACGTTATATCATATTAAATAACTAATATTTAAAAGAACAAAAAATATTATATTTGAAATTTACCTGTTGGGGACGCGTTGTTCATTGGTCTGTCTACAACTCCCGAGCAGATGAAACTGAAATATTCATGTTTTGTTAATTTAATTTACAGTAATATTTTGAGTTTTACGTTCAGTGACGTTGCTCCGTGACGTTACAGTGATTATTATGTCATAATTCTTGTTGTCGCTAGGTACAAGGATATTTGTTACGAACTTTTCAAGACAAATATATTCGTTTAATAAATATATTAGGACTAATGTAACGTAAGGTAAGAACCTCATATTAATTTAACTAGCAAATTACTTCCAATTTTCTCGTGTAATCTCCTGTTTAGGCATTCATAACAACTGTTTTATCTACATAAGCGTAAAATTAATTAGAAGTTTAGGTAAATTGACGCTGGGCATGGGTAATGTGCGTATAGGCCTAATACGAGATAATTTTTTATTCATTATCTTTTATTTCCCTCCTCCTTATTTTTGTTACACCCTGTAGTCAATATTGATGGAATAATGGTTACATTGCTCGGGTCTCTTACCCAGGTCCTCATATTCAAATCTTGTCGCGTTCAATTGATGTTTGAGGTCGTAAAACTCTGAGTATGTGATCCTTCCGATCGGAATTAAAGACGTGGTTCCCGTCAACATTTACGGCACGTAAAATAACTTAGAATTTGCAAGAAGAAACCACCGGGAAGAATTTATCAGTCCTTTTATTGCCACACTTGAATTGCTAAGCTTATGATATTTGTTGTTAAAGAACGTTCACAATAACTAAATAATAACATAACACAAGATAAATGGATTCAAATCCTAAAATATTTTATTTCCGACAGTAAATATTTTAGATTTCTTTAATCAGTTATTGAAGAAATCCTAAAATACATCCCCGAACGTGGACAAAAGAGAATTTATTGATTAATTTCTCCCAAATAGCGGTTACCTGTCATTGCCCGCGTTGGGCTAGTGGTTATGTTCCATGTCTCTGATACTAGGATTCGCGACTTGAAACCCGTCTGGGGTCGTTACACATATTTTGGGATGCAATAATCCTTGGACCAAGTCCTGCGGGTTGGACATAAGCCGCGGATCCCAAGTCTCAACATTTTTAAGCTCAAGCCTGAATAAAGAGGATTCTGTTTAAAACAAATTGACCTTCAGCATCCTAGGAATTTGCCTACTTGGATGCCTAATTGGTTCGGTATGTTAACATATACCATTCATGACATCTGTAGGGATATAAGCATAACTAATCCACTTTTGAACTGTCAACGTTTCTATTGTCGATATTTATGTATTCTGATATGGGTCTACTCTTTTATATTACACCCTTGCCATGTTCCTCGCCCAAGGTGTGTACTGAAAGGGAGTCTGCGAATAGTTTTCCTGCACGTGATATGATTATAATTAGAGAAATTATATATTATTAATATTATTATTATTATTAAGTGCTATAACCCATCGTTATACAGCAGTGATGACCATTATTACATCTGGTGCAAAGATTCACTACTTCAGACCGGAGAGGGATTTTTTAATTTTACAGTATTTAAATATTATAATTAGTGCTAAATCAGAAACAAAATGAAGACGATAGTAATCTTTCTTGATTAATGGCGCCTAAAAGGAACTTAGAAAAGAAGAAAAGGGAATCTGACGAAAATACTTACTTTTTTTGAGCCGGATTTTAAATGCGTCGCTAATGGTATTAATTCTTAAAGAGCGTTGTTATAGCGAAATAACAACACCCTTTGGACTTGGTTGTACACTCTACCTGCGTTTTGTTTTTTTTAGGAAGTTTATACATAGAGTGACCAGACATTCAACTCCTGACTGGAGGACTTTCTATTGAGGTTCTTCCATGTAAGTGTCTAATTTATTTCAAAGGTGCAGTGCTTACCAGTTGATCTATGTTCCACCATCTCTGCCTTAGAAAAGTCAATCTGTATCATCTTCATTAATGCTCTATACATCGTATTTCTCTACATGATATCTCTCAAACTGGCGCCCTGACAATAATTGTGGTTCTTCTAGTTTCGTACGCGGTGACTTGAAGACCTCCACGAACATCAGAGTCATGCGCTCTTTAATATTTATTAGGTTTGTATTTAATTAAGAATTCACATATGGTCTTGTGTTGTCTTCTATGATGACACTGAATTCCTGATAACTAACAATTAATTGGGTCAGTCATTATTTACCTATTTAATGTGTGGTTCGAAGCTCCTGTCATCCGGCTGAGATATTGATTTGGAAGTCCAATTGTAGGCACAAACAACAAAAAAGAGTTTAAAATCCACAATAACTGTAGTGTTGGCCTTCACTTTCATCTTCTACAGCTCTTTTCTTCCTCTGTCCAAACTGCTGGGTTAATTTTTGACTTTAGAATGATGTAAATATTGAACGTTTTTCATCAATCTGTCACAATATTTGTCTAGTGAACACTCATGGCGTGAAACATCATTGTCAAGGTCATGGAGGCTTACTTCATTCTTATCATTAAACACAACAGCAGCATATGTTGCTATTCTGACAACAAACGTATATTTAAAACGTTGCTTTCTCTTCCAAATTAAGATATAACATTCTTTCGGATTTTTAGTTTTCATATGAAAAGAATTTACAATAAATCAGGATCAGAAATAGCTGGCCAGCCAGTATCACTTCTTGTGGGGGACTATTCGCATTCTCATACTGCTCTATAAGCCGCCTCCTAAGACTTCCAACAATTTGTTTATGAATGTGGTTAATGCATTCAAGATTTTTGATTACATAATCAGCTCTCACTCGTCACTTTCAAAGCATCAGAATCACCACCTGTCAAATATCTGATAATTGTGACTCCATAACTTTCTATTGAATGATGGAAGATAATATTCTTCCATTATGTTCCATACCTACGCTGGAGTCACAATAATTTCTGCTGCGGCTCTTGGAATAATTTCAGTAGCACTCTTTTATTTTGTTGTTGTTTACAGGCTTAGTCGAGGCACTAAAAGAGGCATTACCTGCATGTTAATATAATTCTACAACATACGCATTTGTACGCTCATTTTCATTGATGAATTTTCAGAGGAAACTGATAAATCTAAGTCAACACAATCGTCATTATCTGAAATAACTTGTTTGGCTGTAGGCTATCTCTCACACACTTGTTGCATTATATTGTTTTTGGCAGAGAATCCTGATTGCAGTTCTACCTTCCACCACCAATGCACCTCACAGTCATTATCTGAAATAACTTGTTTGGCTGTATGCTATCTCTCACACACTTGTTGCATTATATTGTTTTTGGCAGAGAATCCTGATTGCAGTTCTACCTTCCACCACCAATGCACCTCACAGTCATTATCTGAAATAACTTGTTTGGCTGTATGCTATCTCTCACACACTTGTTGCATTATATTGTTTTTGGCAGAGAATCCTGATTGCAGTTCTACCTTCCACCACCAATGCACCTCACAGTCATTATCTGAAATAACTTGTTGGCTGTATGCTATCTCTCACACACTTGTTACATTATATTGTTTTTGGCAGAGAATCCTGATTGCAGTCCTACCTTCCACCACCAATGCACCTCACAGTCATTATCTGAAATAACTTGTTTGGCTATATGCTATCTCTCACACACTTGTTGCATTATATTGTTTTTGCCAGATAATCCTGATTGCAGTTCTACCTTCCACCACCAATGCACCTCACAGTCATTATCTGAAATAACTTGTTTGGCTGTAGGCTATCTCTCACACACTTGTTACATTATATTGTTTTTGGCAGAGAATCCTGATTGCAGTCCTACCTTCCACCACCAATGCACCTCACAGTCATTATCTGAAATAACTTGTTTGGCTGTATGCTATCTCTCACACACTTGTTACATTATATTGTTTTTGGCAGAGAATCCTGATTGCAGTCCTACCTTCCACCACCAATGCACCTCACAGTCATTATCTGAAATAACTTGTTTGGCTGTAGGCTATCTCTCACACACTTGTTACATTATATTGTTTTTGGCAGAGAATCCTGATTGCAGTCCTACCTTCCACCACCAATGCACCTCACAGTCATTATCTGAAATAACTTGTTTGGCTGTAGGCTATCTCTCACACACTTGTTACATTATATTGTTTTTTGGCAGAGAATCCTGATTGCAGTCCTACCTTCCACCACCAATGCACCTCACAGTCATTATCTGAAATAACTTGTTTGGCTGTAGGCTATCTCTCACACACTTGTTACATTATATTGTTTTTGGCAGAGAATCCTGATTGCAGTCCTACCCTCCACCACCAATGCACCTCACAGTCATTATCTGAAATAACTTGTTTGGCTGTAGGCTATCGCTCACACACTTGTTACATTATATTGTTTTTGGCAGAGAATCCTGATTGCAGTCCTACTTTCCACCACCAATGCACCTCACAGTCATTATCTGAAATAACTTGTTTGGCTGTATGCTATCTCTCACACACTTGTTACATTATATTGTTTTTGGCAGAGAATCCTGATTGCAGTCCTACCTTCCACCACCAATGCACCTCACAGTCATTATCTGAAATAACTTGTTTGGCTGTAGGCTATCTCTCACACACTTGTTACATTATATTGTTTTTGGCAGAGAATCCTGATTGCAGTCCTACCTTCCACCACCAATGCACCTCACAGTCATTATCTGAAATAACTTGTTTGGCTGTAGGCTATCTCTCACACACTTGTTACATTATATTGTTTTTGGCACAGAATCCTGATTGCAGTCCTACCATCCACCACCAATGCACCTCACAGTCATTATCTGAAATAACTTGTTTGGCTGTAGGCTATCGCTCACACACTTGTTACATTATATTGTTTTTTGGCAGAGAATCCTGATTGCAGTCCTACTTTCCACCACCAATGCACCTCACAGTCATTATCTGAAATAACTTGTTTGGCTGTATGCTATCTCTCACACACTTGTTACATTATATTGTTTTTGGCAGAGAATCCTGATTGCAGTCCTACCTTCCACCACCAATGCACCTCACAGTCATTATCTGAAATAACTTGTTTGGCTGTATGCTATCTCTCACACACTTGTTACATTATATTGTTTTTTGGCAGAGAATCCTGATTGCAGTCCTACCTTCCACCACCAATGCACCTCACAGTCATTATCTGAAATAACTTGTTTGGCTGTAGGCTATCTCTCACACACTTGTTACATTATATTGTTTTTGGCAGAGAATCCTGATTGCAGTCCTACCTTCCACCACCAATGCACCTCACAGTCATTATCTGAAATAACTTGTTTGGCTGTAGGCTATCTCTCACACACACGTTACATTATATTGTTTTTGGCAGAGAATCCTGATTGCAGTCCTACCTTCCACCACCAATGCACCTCACAGTCATTATCTGAAATAACTTGTTTGGCTGTATGCTATCTCTCACACACTTGTTACATTATATTGTTTTTGGCAGAGAATCCTGATTGCAGTCCTACTTTCCACCACCAATGCACCTCACAGTCATTATCTGAAATAACTTGTTTGGCTGTATGCTATCTCTCACACACTTGTTACATTATATTGTTTTTGGCTGAGAATCCTGATTGCAGTCCTACCTTCCACCACCAATGCACCTCACAGTCATTATCTGAAATAACTTGTTTGGCTGTATGCTATCTCTCACACACTTGTTACATTATATTGTTTTTGGCAGAGAATCCTGATTGCAGTCCTACTTTTCCACCACCAATGCCCCTCACGGTCATTATCTAAATAACTTGTTTGGCTGTAGGCTATCTCTCACACACTTGTTACATTATATTGTTTTTGGCAGAGAATCCTGATTGCAGTCCTACCTTCCACCACCAATGCACCTCACAGTCATTATCTGAAATAACTTGTTTGGCTGTAGGCTATCTCTCACACACTTGTTACGTTATATTGTTTTTGGCAGAGAATCCTGATTGCAGTCCTACCTTCCACCACCAATGCACCTCACAGTCATTATCTGAAATAACTTGTTTGGCTGTAGGCTATCTCTCACACACTTGTTACATTATATTGTTTTTTGGCAGAGAATCCTGATTGCAGTCCTACCTTCCACCACCAATGCACCTCACAGTCATTATCTGAAATAACTTGTTTGGCTGTAGGCTATCTCTCACACACTTGTTACATTATATTGTTTTTTGGCAGAGAATCCTGATTGCAGTCTACCTTCCACCACCAATGCACCTCACAGTCATTATCTGAAATAAACTTGTTTGGCTGTAGGCTATCTCTCACACACTTGTTTACATTATATTGTTTTTGGCAGAGAATCCTGATTGCAGTCCTACCTTCCACCACCAATGCACCTCACAGTCATTATCTGAAATAAACTTGTTTGGCTGTAGGCTATCTCTCACACACTTGTTACATTATATTTTTTTTTGGCAGAGAATACTGATTGCAGTCCTACTTTCCCACCACCAATGCAACCTCACAGTCATTATCTGAAATAACTTGTTTGGCTGTATGCTATCTCTCACACACTTGTTTACATTATATTGTTTTTTGGCTGAGAATCCTGATTGCAGTCCTACCTTCCACCACCATGCACCTCACAGTCATTATCTGAAATAACTTGTTTGGCTGTATGCTATCTCTCACACACTTGTTACATTATATAGTTTTTGGCAGAGAATCCTGATTTGCAGTCCTACTTTCACCCACCAATGCACCTCACGGTCATTATCTGAAATAACTTGTTTGGCTGTAGGCTATCTCTCACACACACTTGTTACATTATATTGTTTTTGGCAGAGAATCCTGATTGCAGTCCTACCTTCCATCACCAATGCACCTCACAGTCATTATCTGAAATAACTGTTTGGCTGTATGCTATCTCTCACACACTTGTTACATTATATTGTTTTTGGCAGAGAATCCTTATTGCAGTCCTACCTTCCACCACCAATGCACCTCACAGTCATTATCTGAAATAAAAACTTGTTTGGCTGTAGGCTATCTCTCACACACTTGTTACATTATATTGTTTTTGTGGCAGAGAATCCTGATTGCAGTCCTACCTTCCACCACCAATGCACCTCACAGTCATATCTGAAATAACTTGTTTTGGCTGTAGGCTATCTCTCACACACTTGGTTACATTATATTGTTTTTGGCAGAGAAATCCTGATTGCAGTCCTACCCCTCCTCCACCACCAATGCACCTCACAGTCATATCTGAAATACTTGTTTGGTTTGCTGTAGGCTATCGCTCACACACTTGTTACATTACATTGTTTTGGCAGAGAATCCTGATTGCAGTCCTACTTTCCACCACCAATGCACCTCACATTCATTATCTGAAATAACCTGTTTCGCTGTATGCTATCTCTCACACACTTGTTACATTATATTGTTTTTGGCAGAGAATCCTGATTGCAGTCCTACCTTCCACCACCAATGCACCTCACAGTCATTATCTGAAATAACTTGTTTGGCTGGATGCTATCTCTCACACACTTGTTACATTATATTGTTTTTGGCAGAGAATCCTGATTGCAGTCCTACCTTCCACCACCAATGCACCTCACAGTCCATTATCTGAAATAACTTGTTTTGCTGTAGGCTTATCTCTCACACACACGTTACCTTATATGTTTTTGGCAGAGAATCCTGATTGCAGTCCTACCTTCCACCACCAATGCACCTCACAGTCATTATCTGAAATAACTTGTATGGCTGTAGGCTATCTCTCACACACTTGTTACATTATATTGTTTTTTGGCAGAGAATCCTGATTGCAGTCCTACTTTCCACCACCAATGCACCTCACAGTCATTATCTGAAATACCTTGTTTGGCTGTCTGCTATCTCTCACACACACTTGTTACATTATTATTGTTTTTGGCAGAGAATCCTGATTGCAGTCCTACCTTCCACCCCAATGCACCTCACAGTCATTATCTGAAATAACTTGTTTGGCTGTAGGCTTATCTCTCACACACTTGTTACATTATATTGTTTTTGGCAGAGAATCCTGATTGCATTCCTACCTTCCCACCACCAATGCACCTCACAGTCATTATCTGAAATAACTGTTTTTGGCTGTAGGCTATCTCTCACACACTTGTTACATTATTGTTTTTTTGGCAGAGAATCCTGAGTGCAGTCCTACCTTCACCACCAATGCACCTCACAGTCATTATCTTAAATAACCTGTTTGGCTGTATGCTATCTCTCACACACTTGTTCCATTATATTGTTTTTGGCAGAGAATCCTTATTGCAGTCCTACCTTCCACCACCAATGCACCTCACAGTTATTATCTGAAATAACTTGTTTGGCTTGTAAGGCTATCTCTCACACACTTGTTACATTATATTGTTTTTTGGCAGAGAATCCTGATTGCAGTCCTACCTTCCACCACCAATGCACCTCACAGTCATTATCTGAAATAACTGTTTGGCTGTAGTAGCTATCTCTCACACACTTGTTACATTATATTGTTTTTTGGCAGAGAATCCTGATTGCAGTCCTACCCTCCACCACCAATGCACCTCACAGTCATTATCTGAAATATTTGTTGGCTGTAGGCTATCGCTCACACAACTTGTTACATTATATTGTTTTTTTGGCAGAGAATCCTGATTGCATTCCTACCTTCCACCACCAATGGCACCTCACAGTCATTATCTGAAAATAACTTGTTTGGCTGTAGGCTAATCTCTTCTCACACACTTGTTACATTATATTTGTTGTTTTGGCAGAAGAATCCTGATTGCAGTCTACTTTCCACCACCAATGCACCCTCACAGTCATTATCTGAAATAACTGTTTGGCTGTAGGCTATCTCTCACACACTTGTTACATTATATTGTTTTTTGGCAGAGAATCCTGATTGCAGTCCTACCTTCCACCACCAATGCACCTCACAGTCATTATCTGAATACTTGTTTGGCTGTAGGCTATCTCTCTCACACCTGTTACATTATATTGTTTTGGCAGAGAATCCTGATTGCAGTCCTACCTTCCACCACCCATGCACCTCACAGTCATTATCTGAAATAACTTGTATGGCTGTAGGCTATCTCTCACACACTTGTTACATTATATTGTTTTTGGCAGAGAATCCTGATTGCAGTCCTACTTTCCACCACCAATGCACCTCACAGTCATTATCTGAAATAACTTGTTTGGCTGTATGCTATCTCTCACACCACTTGTTACATTATATTGTTTTTGGCAGAGAATCCTGATTGCAGTCTAACTTCCACCACCAATGCACCTCACAGTCATTATCCTGAAATAACTTGTTTGGCTGTAGGCTATTCTCTCACCACACTTGTTACATAATTGTTTTTGGCAGAGAGAATCCTGATTGCATTCCTACCTTCCACCACCAATGCACCCCCAGTCATTATCTGAAATAACTTGTTTGGCTGTAGGCTATCTCTCACACACTTGTCACTTATATTTGTTTTTGGAAGAGAATCCTGAGTTGCAGTCCTACCCTCACCACCAATGCACCTCACAGTCATTATCTGAAAATAACTTGTTTGGCTGTAGCTATCGCTCACCACACACTTGTTACATTATATTGTTTTTGGCAGAGAATCCTGATTGCAGTCCTACTTTCCACCACAAATGCACCTCAAAAGTCATTATCTGAAATAACTTGTTTGGCTGTATGCTATCTCTCACACACTTGTTACATTATATTGTTTTTTGGCAGAGAATCCTGATTGCAGTCCTACCTTCCACCACAAATGCACCTCAGTCATTATCTGAAATAACTTGTTTGGCTGTATGCTATCTCTCACACACTTGTTATATTATATTGTTTTTGGCAGAGAATCCTGATTGCAGTCCTACCTTCCACCACCAATTGCACCTCACAGTCATTTTCTGAAATAACTTGTTTGGCTGTAGGCTATCTCCCACACACTTGTTACATTATAATTGTTTTTGGCAGAGAAGAATCCTGATTGCAAGTCCTACCTTCCACCACCAATGCACCTCTCAGTCATTATATCGAAATAAACTTGTTTGGGGCTGTAGGCTATCTCTCACACACTTGTTCCATTATATTCTTTTTGCAGAGAATCCTGATTGCAGTCCTACCTTCCACCACCAATGCACCTCACAGTCATTATCTGAAATAACTTGTTTGGCTGTAGGCTATCTCTCACACACCAACTGTTAGATTCTATTGTTTTTGGCAGAGAATCCTGATTGCAGGTCCTACTTTCCACCACCAATGCACCTCACAGTCATTATCTGAAATAACTTGTTTGGCTGTATGTTATCTCTCACACCACTTGTTACATTATATGTTTTTTGGCAGAGAATCCTGATTGCAGTCCTACCTTCCACCACCCATGAGCACCTCACAGTCATTATCTGAAATAACTTGTTTGGCTGTAGGCTATCTCTCACACCACACTTGTTACATTTATATTGTTTTTGGCAGAGAATCTGATTGCAGTCCTACCTTCCACCACCAATGACCTCACAGTCATTATCTGAAATAACTTGTTTGGCTGTAGGCTATCTCTCACAACACTTGTTACTTATATTGTTTTTGGCAGAGAATCCTGATTGCAGTCCTACCTTCCACCACCAATGCACCTCACAGTCATTATCTGAAATAACTTGTTTGGCTGTAGGCTATCTCTCACACACTTGTACATTATATTGTTTTTGGCAGAAGAATCCTGATTGCAGTCCTACCTTCCACCACCAATGCACCTCACAGTCATTATCTGAAATAACTTGTTTGCCTGTCGGCTATCTCTCACACACACGTTACATTATATTGTTTTGGCAGAGAATCCTGATTGCAGTCCTACCTTCCACCACCAATGCACCTCACAGTCATTATCTGAAATAACTTGTATGGCTGTAGCCTATCTCTCACACACTTGTTACATTATATTGTTTTTGGCAAGAGAATCCTGATTGCAGTCCTACTTTCCCACCACCAATGCACCTCACAGTCATTATCTGAAATAACTGTTTGGCTCTGTATGCTATCTCTCACACACTTGTTACATTATATTGTTTTTGGCAGAGAATCCTGATTGCAGTCCTACCTTCCACCACCAATGCACCTCACAGTCATTATCTGAAATAACTTGTTTGGCTGTAGGCTATCTCTCACACACTTGTTAATTATATTGTTTTGGCAGAGAATCCTGATTGCATTCCTACCTTCCACCACCAATGCACCTCACAGTCATTATCTGAAATAACTTGTTTGGCTGTAGGCTATCTCTCACACACTTGTTACATTATATTGTTTTTGGCAGAGAATCCTGAGTGCAGTAGTACCCTCCACCACCAATGCACCTCACAGTCATTATCTGAAATAACTTGTTTGGCTGTATGCTATCTCTCACACACTTGTTACATTATATTGTTTTTGGCAGAGAATCCTTATTGCAGTCCTACCTTCCACCACCAATGCACCTCACAGTCATTATCTGAAATAAAACTTGTTTGGCTGTAGGCTATCTCTCACACACTTGTTACATTATATTGTTTTTGGCAGAGAATCCTGATTGCAGTCCTACCTTCCACCACCACTGCACCTCACAGTCATTATCTGAAATAACTTGTTTGGCTGTAGGCTATCTCTCACACAATTGTTACATTATATTGTTTTTGGCAGAGAATCCTGATGCAGTCCTACCCTCCACCACCAATGCACCTCACAGTCATTATCTGAAATAACTTGTTTGGCTGTAGGCTAACGCTCACACACTTGTTACATTATATTGTTTTTGGCAGAGAATCCTGATTGCAGTCCTACCTTCCACCACCAATGCACCTCACAGTCATTATCTGAAATAACTGTTTGCTGTAGGCTATCTCTCACACACTTGTTACATTATATTGTTTTTGGCAGAGAATCCTGATTGCAGTCCTACCTTCCACCACCAATGCACCTCACAGTCATTATCTGAAATAACTTGTTTGGCTGTAGGCTATCTCTCACACACTTGTTACATTATATTGTTTTTGGCAGAGAATCCTGATTGCAGTCCTACCTTCCACCACCAATGCACCTCACAGTCATTATCTGAAATAACTTGTATGGCTGTAGGCTATCTCTCACACACTTGTTACATTATATTGTTTTTGGCAGAGAATCCTGATTGCAGTCCTACTTTCCACCACCAATGCACCTCACAGTCATTATCTGAAATAACTTGTTTGGCTGTATGCTATCTCTCACACACTTGTTACATTATATTGTTTTTGGCAGAGAATCCTGATTGCAGTCCTACCTTCCACCACCAATGCACCACACAGTCATTATCTGAAATAACTTGTTTGGCTGTAGGCTATCTCTCACACACTTGTTACATTATATTGTTTTTGGCAGAGAATCCTGATTGCATTCCTACCTTCCACCACCAATGCACCTCACAGTCATTATCTGAAATAACTTGTTTGGCTGTAGGCTATCTCTCACACACTTGTTATATTATATTGTTTTTGGCAGAGAATCCTGAGTGCAGTCCTACCCTCCACCACCAATGCACCTCACAGTCATTATCTGAAATAACTTGTTTGGCTGTAGGCTATCGCTCACACACTTGTTACATTATATTGTTTTTGGCAGAGAATCCTGATTGCAGTCCTACTTTCCACCACAAATGCACCTCAAAGTCATTATCTGAAATAACTTGTTTGGCTGTATGCTATCTCTCACACACTTGTTACATTATATTGTTTTTGGCAGAGAATCCTGATTGCAGTCCTACCTTCCACCACAAATACACCTCAGTCATTATCTGAAATAACTTGTTTGGCTGTATGCTATCTCTCACACACTTGTTATATTATATTGTTTTTGGCAGAGAATCCTGATTGTAGTCCTACCTTCCACCACCAATGCACCTCACAGTCATTTTCTGAAATAACTTGTTTGGCTGTAGGCTATCTCCCACACACTTGTTACATTATATTGTTTTTGGCAGAGAATCCTGATTGCAGTCCTACCTTCCACCACCAATGCACCTCTCAGTCATTATCTGAAATAACTTGTTTGGCTGTAGGCTATCTCTCACACACTTGTTACATTATATTGTTTTTGGCAGAGAATCCTGATTGCAGTCCTACCTTCCACCACCAATGCACCTCACAGTCATTATCTGAAATAACCTGTTTGGCTGTAAGGCTATCTCTCACACACTTGTTAGATTATATTGTTTTTGGCAGAGAATCCTGATTGCAGTCCTACTTTCCACCACCAATGCACCTCACAGTCATTATCTGAAATAACTTGTTTGGCTGTATGCTATCTCTCACACACTTGTTACATTATATTGTTTTTGGCAGAGAATCCTGATTGCAGTCCTACCTTCCACCACCAATGCACCTCACAGTCATTTGTCTGAAATAACTTGTTTGGCTGTAGGCTATCTCTCACACACTTGTTACATTATATTGTTTTTGGCAGAGAATCCTGATTGCAGTCCTACCTTCCACCACCAATGCACCTCACAGTCATTATCTGAAATAACTTGTTTGGCTGTAGGCTATCTCTCACACACTTGTTACATTATATTGTTTTTGGCAGAGAATCCTGATTGCAGTCCTACCTTCCACCACCAATACACCTCCACAGTCATTATCTGAAATAACTTGTTTGGCTGTAGGCTATCTCTCACACACTTGTTACATTATATTGTTTTTGGCAGAGAATCCTGATTGCAGTCCTACCCTCCACCACCAATGCACCTCACAGTCATTATCTGAAATAACTTGTTTGGCTGTAGGCTATCGCTCACACACTTGTTACATTATATTGTTTTTGGCAGAGAATCCTGATTGCAGTCCTACTTTCCACCACCAATGCACCTCACATTCATTATCTGAAATAACTTGTTTGGCTGTATGCTATCTCTCGCAAACTTGTTAAATTATATTGTTTTTTGGCAGAGAATCCTGATTGCAGTCCTACCCTTCCACCACCAATGCACCTCACAGTCATTATCTGAAATAACTTGTTTGGCTGTATGCTATCTCTCACACACTTGTTACATTATATTGTTTTTTGGCAGAGAATCCTGATTGCAGTCCTACTTTCCACCACCAATGCACCTCACAGTCATTATCTGAAATAACTTGTTTGGCTGTATGCTATCTCTCACACACTTGTTACATTATATTGTTTTTGGCAGAGAATCCTTATTGCAGTCCTACCTTCCACCACCAATGCACCTCACAGTCATTATCTGAAATAACTTGTTTGGCTGTAGGCTATCTCTCACACACTTGTTACATTATATTGTTTTTGGCAGAGAATCCTGATTGCAGTCCTACCTTCCACCACCAATGCACCTCACAGTCATTATCTGAAACAACTTGTTTGGCTGTAGGCTATCTCTCACACACTTGTTACATTATATTGTTTTTGGCAGAGAATCCTGATTGCAGTCCTACCTTCCACCACCAATGCACCTCACAGTCATTATCTGAAATAACTTGTTTGGCTGTATGCTATCTCTCACACTCTTGTTACATTATATTGTTTTTGGCAGAGAATCCTGATTGCAGTCCTACCTTCCACCACCAATGCACCTCACAGTCATTATCTGAAATAACTTGTTTGGGCTGTAGGCTATCTCTCACACACTTGTTACATTATATTGTTTTTGGCAGAGAATCCTGATTGCAGTCCTACCTTCCACCACCAATGCACCTCACAGTCATTATCTGAAATAACTTGTTTGGCTGTAGGCTATCTCTCACACACTTGTTACATTATATTGTTTTTGGCAGAGAATCCTGATTGCAGTCCTACCTTCCACCACCAATGCACCTCACAGCATAAAAAAACATTACATTTTCCTCATATTTTCCTTTTATTCACTTGAATTTTTTGAAATGTTATGTTTGTCTTACATTTTCGGCATTCAGTTCGCACGTTACACGCGATTCTTTCTCTTTTTCCATCATCCAAAGTAATTGTTAGATATTTCTCTCCAAACAATCAGCATTGATATGTAGAATGTATTTCATGCATTTCCTCACACAGTTAATGTCAAACATATTATTAAAACTCCACTGCTACTTGATTCGCAATAATTTCTGTGTTCACACCTAAACTAAGTCTTCACTTGTAAGCAATATGTTGCGTTTGTTAATGAACAATTTGAACATTTAGGCCATTTTTTAAAATCGTGTTTCAATATTTCAGTTTTTTATTTACTTGCATATTCGTTGTGACTATCACGATTATTATTTACACTTAGAGACAATGGAAGAACAGTAATTTACTCTCACTCAGCTATAAAACACTTAAAACTTAAACATTACATCTGAATTACAATGTGAGAAGTTGTACATTATCCCGCTGGAGGTCGGAATTGATCAAAGTTTTGACTTATTAGCATGTGTCTAAATTACACCAAGAGTCTGGTGCTCGCAGGAAAACTTATTTTAAGTCCACTTCAAATTCACAAAGGGTTAAACATATAGATTCACTGTTTCCTCGATTATTAATTTTTGTACTATAGCAAGCCATCAAATGTACAGATCCTAAAGAAACTGTACAACTGGATGTAGGGAAAAGAGGTGGGGGAGTTGCGATGTATATCAAATCGAACTTAGAGCCCAAAGTCATTCTTCACTCCTCCCCTGATTACAATGCACGACCAGAATTCCTCTTCATTGAAATTTCAGCAAGTTTACAGAGATGTCTCCGGTGTGGTGTACAAACCTCCGAAAGTAGAGTATCTTAGTGACATAGAAACACCTTTATTAAGTTTACTGCCGCATTATCAGCATGTTATAGTAATGGGCGACTTTAACTCTAACTTACTTTCTTCCTCATCTTCATCATCAGAACTACTGGCATTATTTCACGCATGCAATATGTATGTCTTGCCTTTACAACCAACTCATCACACGTCGACGACTGATACATTAATAGACATCATAGCCACGACAAATCAGCCCATGACGTCATATATATCGAATACTCTCTCCAGTGTCCTAGGACTCGTCCTAAATTATTAACGTATCGAAATTTAAAAAATATTAACCAGCAAGCTCTAATTGCAGACGCTATCGACATGCCGTGGCATGATATTTGGACCCTATGCACAATTGACGAAAAATTGCTTAAATTTAACAATATGATATTAGAACTTTACGACAAACATGTCCCCTTGAAGACTAGACGAATTACTAAATCCCCAGCTCCCTGGATGTCCCACGAAATTCGACTACTGATGGCTGAGAGGGATGCTGCTTTTCGAAAATATAGACGGGACAAAAGTGACGCTAACTTAAGACAATATAAGACATTAAGAAACAAAACGAATCAAAACATTAGGAACGCTAAGTTGCGGTATGCTCATAGTCTCATTGATCCAAACACAAATGCAAGTGATATGTGGAAACGTATTAGATCAATGGGTCTACGGCAGCCGACAACCAAAGGAGAGAGCATTAACATATCACTGGACGATCTAAACCAACATTTCACATCATATGCCACACTTAACATAAACACTACGACCAAACAACAAACTATAGATGAGCTCCTATCCACACCTACTCCTTCCCGAGAAAAATTCTTCTTTTCCTATATAATGCCAATCGACGTTAAACTATCCCTGGACCGCATTAGAACTAAAACACAAGGTATAGACAATATAAGTATCGACTTTTTAAAGAAAATACTCCATGTCATACTGCCAACTGTAACCCATATATTTAATGCCTCAATTATGACCTCAACTTACCCCGAACTCTGGAAAAAAGCTATAGTCAGACCAATCCCTAAAATTAAATTACCTGTAACACCAAACGACTTTAGACCAATCAGCATCCTCCCAGTCCTATCTAAGGCCTTGGAGCGCATTGTT
Organism: Diploptera punctata; assembly: GCA_030220185.1. Lineage (NCBI taxonomy): Eukaryota > Metazoa > Arthropoda > Insecta > Blattodea > Blaberidae > Diploptera > Diploptera punctata. The sequence goes on along the minus strand of JASPKZ010009456.1, from coordinate 27,335 downwards.
CATGGACAATTAACTGATTACCTTAACACTCATAACATACTCGACCCATACCAATCAGGTTTTAGGACAGGCCATAGTACGGCAACCGCACTTCTTAAAGTTACCGAAGATTCGCGTGAAGCAATGGACAGTGGCCACATGACAATATTTACACTCTTGGACTTCAGCAAAGCTTTCGACACTGTTGACACTGACATATTAATAGCAAAATTACGCGCTCAGAATCTTTCGGACAATGCTGTTAACTGGCTTGGATCCTATCTTCATGGTCGCCAGCAATGTGTATCCAATGCAGAACTTTCCTCATCCTGGCTATCACTGAAGGGTGGCGTCCAACAAGGTTCAGTGTTAGGACCACTTCTGTTCTCTATCTATGTTAACGATATATCCACTAGACTTACCTATTGTCGATATCACCTATACGCTGACGATTTGCAAATTTACATTCACTCCCATCCTGACGATGTACATGACACACTAGACAAATTAAATAGTGACCTAGACTCAATTTCCCAATGGTCGAAGAAACATGGACTTAATCTAAATACTGACAAGACACAGTGCATAATTATAGGACATCGGCGAATCAAAAGCATTATAAATTACGAAAATATCCCTACCATTCTCCTAAATGACAAAAATATCCCCTATAGCTCAGTAGTAAAAAATCTGGGTATCTATATGGACCAACACCTAGACTGGAAAATCCAGGTGAATAATACCTGCAAGAAAGTGTTCTCAATTCTTCACTCCCTAAATAGTTTTAAAAACTTCCTTCCTACAAAATTAAAACAAATACTTGTACAGACTCTTATAATGCCACACTTCGACTACTGCGACATATTACTGACTAATCTTACAACTGATCTATCTGACAGACTACAGCGTGCTCATAATGCGTGCATTCGATTTATATTCAATCTCCGTCGTTATGACCACGTGTCTCCTTCATTTCAGGCCTTATCATGGCTACGCCTAAATGACAGAAGAACTTTACATTCACATACCTTACTATTCCAAATTCTGCACACATATTTACCAACTTATTTAACAACACGTTTTCAACATTTATCGGCTCATCACAATTTAGGAACAAGATCACAAGACTCTTCTTTACTTTTGATACCACAACACAGGACCTGTCTGTACTCTGAATCTTACACAATATCTATGGCTAGAGCATGGAACTCGCTTCCCAGTCATGTCAGGGACTGTCAATCGCTATCATTATTTAAATCCAAATTAACTGATATCTTAAGTTCGACACAATGAAAACATTAACTACATAACAACTATATAGAGCATTCTATTAATAATCATGTAGGAAGCTACTTACTTTATTTTATATCATTTTAATTTTATTATATTCTATGTTTTTGTTAGCATTAGCTAGTATTAGATCCATCATCATTGTATTTTGTTTAGTCTGTATTTTAATATCTTAAATGTGTAATATGTACGTAATTTTTGTATAATTTTACTATTCGCTGGTTGAGTGGAAGAGAAGGCCTTATGGCCTTAACTCTGCCAGCTAAAATAAATCATTATTATTATTATTATTATTATTATTATTATTATTATTAATAAGCGATAGGTATATTCTGAATATATTGTAACAATATAGCCTCGATTTTCTTTTTTAGGTTACTTAGTCTTTATGCCTAAATGGATTTATTAAAATTTCACTAAACACTTCATTTAACTCTTGAATTATCAACAAACGTCTATTCACAATTAAAATTCCCGGAATAATCTTCTTAGTCTCAGTTAGAACAATTGTTCACTCACTGATAAATAAATTCGCCACAAACTTATCGTTCACAATGTTAACCAAAAGGTCTCGCTGCCGCAAAACTGAACTGGGGGGTCTAGCCTCCGGTCCTTTTTATAAGGAGCGAGGAAATCTCCAGAAACATCTTTCTAGGCATTTCGATGCCCAGAATCCTCTAGAAATCGATCCTTCTCCAAAGAGGAGAGAGAGCACTGATAGAACCGTCTGGCAACACACTCAAGCTTGCGGGTAGTCTGACGGGCCAGGGGCGACTCGCCCGCGCAATTCAAACGTCGCTATGTGACACGTAAAAATATGGTATTATTAGCGATAGCGTTGAAATACTAACTACCAACAGGCAGACTCTATGAAATTGGGGCTGGAAGTTAACATTAATAAAATTAAATGTATGCTCATGCGTATAAATACATTACACAATGGACATTTAAATGACAAATGATGCACATTTTGAAGACTGTGCTGAATTTTAATACATAACCGTGATGTAAGAGAGGTTTTACATAGGCTACGATCGGAAAATATTACTTCAAGATAGGGATGTATGGATAGTTTATGTCCTCACTACCATGAACCTATGGGTTCGATATGCAGTGAGTTAGTTACTTAGCCTAAATATTTTGGCCGCGCCAGTGCCCTGGATCGAATTAGCCTATAACTAAAATGCAGACAAGACGTTAGTTTTTAAAAGGCGGAGAACAGGCAAATTGTGTGATATAAAATATCCGAAATCATTTTGAATGTGCGAGCCTATCTAAAAAATCTCGAAAGGCAGGAGTGGAATTGTACATTTTAAAATAAATAGTCAAAAGATAACTTGGGACTTTTGTGTACTTTCATCAGATAACTGGAAAAAAAGTTTAGGCCATTACGTATACTATTTTTAATGAAATATGGTGACGAAGTTTGAAACTTGATTATTTGTTACTTATGCTCTGAAGCATTATGTTGATCAATCGAAACAATAAACTTACGCAAGTATAATTTTAAAGTCTGGAAATAAATAAGTGCTTCGAATAAATTTACATTATACAGAATTGATTAATGGTGATAATCGGCAAGGTTTCTATAAAAGAGCAATTAAAAAATGTTGCAATAGAAAAGACTAAAGTACAAGTTTACTATCATAACAAACAGAATTACATTATTTGGACATATGAAAAGAATGACGGAAAACATTACTAAAAAAAATATATATGAATGGAACCCGACAGGAAAGGAGAAGAACGGAAGTTGTAGTCACGAAAATGGAAGAGAGCGGCTTGGTTGAAGGGACATGGGAAAATAGAAAGTGGTGCAGATCGGCTATAGAAAACAAGGAACGTATGATATCAAACATTGTATTAAAACTGAACATAAATAAATAAATGAATAAACAGAATTTTTAAAGAATTTTAATAATAAATCCATATTTTAAAGTAAATAGAACTTATGCACCAAGTCCTCTTATTTCAGAGAAATAAGTACTTTTATTAAGGGCGAGTAATTAATTAAGTTATAATTATTATCAGAAATAGGGCATATTTATATTCAAATGAAATGAAATTAAAATAGGAATTCATTGGTAACAAAATCAAAATGATATAACCTACCATAAAACAATTTTATACGCAATAAATAAAAAACACTAGTACCAAGTGATTAGCGCTCGGTCATAGACCTGAACCATTGCTATTGTGGTGAACCACACTAGTAAACAACATACAACGGAACGTAAGCCCTTATACAATGGAGGAAAAGTTTGCAGTTTCCTTTGTACAAGGGAATTACAAGACTACGCTATTATTCACTTGCAAATACTATAGCTAAATCCCAAAACTACTTACAATAGGCGAACAAGCAACCGGGTTTTCTTAGACAAGCTACGGAAAAAAGCCTTCACAAACCAATTTAACTAGAACATGTGCGCTATCCACAGGTGTATTCTTTGGCGGCAGGAGAGAAATGACGACAAACAAAATCCGCCCTAATGCAAATAACTCTCATTAGGACAAACCTGCAAATTTGATATTAGGATGCAACTAATTGAAAGTGAGGGGATATGACCACAAACGATTAAGTTTAACACCTCCGACAACGCCCTCAAGATATGATTTACAAATCAAACTTGTTGTAACATATGAACTTTTGCGAGACGCTAAGACTTTTCGTGGGAGGGACGGATCCGGCCCACTCAGAGAAAATAAATATTCATTATTAGCAAAAATTTAGTCACTAGCGTATGCGCCAGCCGCGAGCACGCTTCGTTTAAGTGTAAAGCCACTAGCGCGAGTGCCAGTAGAGGAGGCACATCGCTTTGTCTAAGTTACAGCGCTATCAGTCAGAGCGCACTATAAATATTACCAGTTTCGACCTGTTAAAGTCAAGTAGCTATAAATAATTGACAGCGCATTTATTTGACTCAAACGTTGGAGTTAGAATAATTATTTAGACAAGTGCAGTGAATAATAGATATACGTTTCCGGCCACCAACAGCCTTTGTGTCAACTCGTCGTCAAATACGACAAGTGTAAACCTTAGTGACAATAAAAGTGGGTCATCCAGTTTAATTGATCACAGGGAGTCTACTGTATTCCCCAGTGAATATCCTTCACGGATTCACGAGATAAATCCTTGTTCTCCGAAAACCTGAACCCAACTAGTCCAGTGCAACAATTGTCCATGTACCGTATCCTGGACACCACATAATTAAACCATCCCGGAGTCGAATCCCGTTATACGTGGCGGCCCAACTGCGGAGCTTCGAGAAACTGTCAAACGAAGAGTGGAAAGGCGTGTTCAAGCAGTGAATATCATACGAACGTGAGGAAGAAGACCTGGGGAAAAAGATGACAACCAGAGGACCTCAACGAGCACAGAAAGAATATCACCAACTACAGGTAGAAGCCGAAATTTCATGTTTTAATTAAATGTTGCTTCGTAGCGGCTACAAAACCAACTATTCAACTAAAAATAGCAAAATGGAGAAAACTAATGAAATGTACACTGATGCATGTGGTCAGAATATTTAGGATGGGGAATGTCGACAGGAAATGTAGGGGAGAGTGACAGTGAACTAGATAATTCACAGGTAGAAACAGAAACAAGCAATAGAAGAATGGAGGGAACTGAACAGGAAAATAGCATAGAAAAAGTAAAAGTAGTCAGAGAACAGGCATCAGGGAGGATAGAAAATAAACAATATAAACTAAGTACGAATAACAATCCGATCCTAGAATTATTATTAAAAATGACGGAGGAAAATAAGGAAATGTATGAAAAATCTAAACTTGAAATAATTCAGGAAAATAAGGAAATATATGAAAAATCTAAACTTGAAATAATTCAGGAAAATAAGGAAATTTATGAAAAATCTAAACTTGAAATAATTGAATCAATAAAAATAGATATTAGCAAAGAACTAGAACAAGTAGGAAATAGGATCATGAATAAAACCGAAAGCAGCACTACAGCTTTACAGGAAAAAGTAGAGGGAAACACGATGAACAAGAAGAAATTGGCAATCCAGTAAGGAAATTGATAAAATTGACCAAAAAGAGGACGAAATCACCCAGTCTACGGATAATGTAAGCGCGGAAAAAGAAATAAATAAGGGAGAAACGTTAATTGAGGAAAAAGATGAAGATAGTAAAATAGGGGAAGAAAATATAAAGGGAATAGAATTTAATAACAATGAATCAGGTTATATGAATGACAATATATGTGAAAAATCTGATGTAATTATGAAGCAAGGAATGTGTGAAGTAACAAGGAAAGCTTGTAAGAGTGACAAGTTTCCAGGTAGCCAGGCAAACCGAAAACAAATTGGAACGCTGTTTATAGATACAAAGAAACAAAAACTCCAAAGTAAAGAATGAGTATTTGAAGTACCGCATAGACATATAAGCTTGGTCATGGTAGAGACAAGTGATTGCAACAAATATCCTTGCAAGCATGTTGATCACGAACAATCTAGAGATTGAGTCGGTCCTAGTGCAGAATGACGTAATAAATAATAATGTTAGTTATAATATGTTTCCCGGAATTCGTGATATAGAGACGAATAGAAGATTAAATAATGTAGATAATTTCGATAAAGAGCCTAGTAATTATGCACGAGCTCGGAGATGAAATCAGTGAAAGACAGACTCAATAGCTGATCTAGTACAAGTAGACAGTCATCGGGATCGAACCCAGAACATAGCAAAAAAAAAAAAAAAAAAGGAATCGGAGACATTATTATATAACAATAAAAATTAGAAGTGAGTAGTAAATAAGGAAATGATATAGAATAGTATGGATATATAATGTTAGTGTCTTGCATGAACGTTGTAAGATAATGAATTAAGAAAACAGATATTAATTAGAAATATTAAATAAAGACATTATAACGCCTAAAAAACGAGAGGCGGGCCCACGTTTATGACCGATCAAATTACATATGAAAAGAGTTTAGATAGTAACTTGATAAAGAAAAAATTAGTCACTTTAACATATATATGCACTATGCATCACAATGAGCATACAAAATAATACTGTCTCACGATAAATGGACTGGGAAGAAAATGTACTTCATTAAAAGTGGATCTGTGAACATTAAATATTAAATAAAAATAATTAAACGCCGTATACGATAACAATAATATATTTAAATATCTTGAATTAAATCGATTTATATGTAAAGGTAACATTGCCGACGCGATCGAGTTGAGAACGCTAAATATTTTCAATATTATGATAATTAATTATATCTTAAATAAACTTGAAATCTTGACGATAACGAGACAGGCCAACACCAAATCACAATCAATGTGCATTGAATATTCATTTACTTATTTCATTAAAAGATACTCGGTAATGACGATGATTATAACTAATGACATTAAGTATATCTCTGAGAGTTTGAACTCGTGACCCTGGGAGCCAGATGGACGCATGGTAACCATTAGTCCACCAAGATGTTCTATGTCGTTCAAGGAAAAGTAGGACATAGAACAAAGAGAATATATTTGATACATTTTTCAATTTGCATGAATATTACATACATAATTGGTAACCAACTCACTGGCATAATCGAACCCGTAGGTTCATGACCGCACAGACATAAGCTCTCCATACATCCCTACCCTGATCTAATGATTTCCAATCATTCCCTGTACAATCTACCTACCTCAAATCATGGTTAATGTTATTCTCTCACCTCATTCTTGGTCAAACAATTGCGTGTTTTCCCTCTGGTTTTCCTATAAAGAAGCTTCCACTACATATTTTATTCCACATTCTTGACACATGTCCTACCCATTGCAATCTACTGGACTTAACTATTCTTATTATATCTGGCTTTCTATAAAAACCACATAGTTCAAAGTTATGTAGCCTTCTCCATTCACCTGTCTAATCAACTCTCTTTCGTCCAAACTTCCATCCAATGTCAAATTAACAAAAAGTTTACTTAGTGTCACATTGTTATGCTGTGGTTTAAACAAGCGATTCCACGAGAACTTTGTTGTTTAATTCGTTCCACTTCATATAGTTAATCTGTCCATAGTAATTCTGCTCGAGGGCAGGTCTTTCACTGCAATCATAACATTTTCATGCTTCGCTTTGCAGCTTTACTAGGGAATTATAGGTGTGGTAGCTTCCAATTGCTTTCCACACCGGAGTAGGGTGATGATGGTCTGTTGATTTTCGGGGACCGTTGGGCCCTACGCTTCCTGGCATTTGTCTTAAAGGTGAGGAAAAACCCCTAAAAAACCTCATCCAGGAGCCTGTCCCGACCGGGAATCGAAGCCGGGCCCGCTGTGTGACAAGACAGCACGCTACCTCGAGATCACAGCGGTCGACGTATAGTTAATATTATATATACATCCATTCCTTTAGCGTGGTTTAACCTCACACGTACGGTACTTTTACGCGTGACACGCCACCCGGGCACCACTTGTCCGGAGAAGGATTTTAACTATGGATGACAAACATACGTTTTTACCCGCACAAGGACATGGTTGGCCTCAGCTCAATACAAGGCCTCCTCCAAGACAACACAACATTAAGACGAAACACACATTCACACTAAACATGGTGACTATGATAATGATGTCCAGATGAAGTTTGGGGAACATTTTGACCGTAACAATTTACAAAGAAGATAACTTTCATAAAACATATGCATGGTGTGCGCCTTGTTCAATAACAAAAATATGCAATAATTTACGAGTACTTTACGAAGCAACGCCACTAAATGAGAAATTGAAAAATATTTTAAATTAATAAAACATTAATATTTCACAAATTGAATTCAAAACTGTTTTGTCTATAACTTTATACTGCTAAGAATTTTAGATAGATCAATGACAAACGCTTTTTTCTATCAGGTAAATATAAATACATTTTCAGATACCACATTTATCATCATTTAAATGGCTGACATAGCTAGCTCATTATTAACGTAACAAATTTAACTCTAAACTTACAAACGTTCTATTTTACCTTATTTTAGATAACATTTTGTTATTATGCTTTAACATTTAGCCATTCCTATCATTAAACAAAATTGAACTCATGGAGCGATAAATGTGCGTGGCACTTTGTATAACAGCCGCAGTCCACAGAGAAGTAGATGTGTGATAAGTGGAACCCGTCGGATTCCCAAAATGTTACACACGGTATATATCGGTATATTCCTAACACTGTTCAACACTAGCTGATATTCAGTCAGTAAATTTCTTCCGATAGGGACTCGAACCAGAGCATGTTCAATAGCTCTGCGACAAGGCGTGATGTCTTAGAAGCTGCATCTTTCAGTATCTACATTATCAATGTATCAACATTTCCGCATCAACAACTCTCTTCCATCCATTGCTTATTTTTTATAAACTCTAGGTTATATATAGTTTCAAATATCCATTTTATCAATTTTCTCATAATTCTATATTTTTTTAATTTGTTGCAGGGCGTTTATTTGTTCTCAGAATTCAAAATTATACATTTTTAAGTTATTTGTTTCCCTGAATCATTTATCATCGATTAGGTTAATTTAATGTAAACGTTAAGAAAACAATGAAGTTTATAAAAAACACAATGAAATCTAATGAAAAAAAGCTAGTATATAAAGGCATACACGTCTTTCCCGAGGTATATTAGGCAAAATACTCACAATCCCATTTTATATCACGGCTAGTTACTATAAGTCCTGTTATTTATCCCACTGCAGGACTTAGGAAGCCCTTGGGATATTGAGTAGTAAAGACTCACACATTTCTAGACATTTGATGCAAGATATCAACCGGATTGTCAGCCCTCTCCAACGGCTTTACACGTAGAATTTACTCAATTGGTTGAGACGCACATTCAAACTTAGAGCAATGGGCCGTGGGAAAATTAAACAGGTATATATTATGAATACGTCTTTTATATTTTTGAATCCAACAATTTTTATAGCGTTAGGATTCCCTGTAATGATTATATAATATCTTCAGGAGAAGAAGAACCTGCGTGAATAACAATAACTCTTAAGCGGCCGCTACACGATCAATATTTACGACAATATATTGCACAATATTTTGTACAATAGCATTACTTGGCCAACCCACACGGTGCAATATTATTGCTCAATAAATTAGTTCGCGGTTGATACTTGTGCAGTCAACATGTGAAATAATAAGAACACATAACTGAACTAGTATTGCGCAACATTGCCAACAGACGACGCAATATTTACTAGATTGCACAATAAAAATTAAACTGCTTTTGATTGACTCAATATACTGCGTGAAGTTTCAATGTTATCTACAGACGCTTAATATTATTGTACAATGTCGTTTATTGTGCAATATATTGACGTAAATATTGATCGTATAGGGGCCGCTTTAGAGAATCGAATCCGCAATCTTCCGGCCGGTAGCATATTGCTTTAACAATTACGCAACGTCCCCGGGCTAATTGTTTCAGAATATTTTAATACATTTTCACATTGTGGCCGATGACGGTACTTTTATTTAAATCACACATTTATCCTCTCCTTTTCAGGCTCTTGAACTAACCCACTTTTTGTATGTAACCACAAAGAACTTCGAAATTAATGTATTGGGCGGAGCACAAGAACTGTGAAACACATTAAATTAGTGACCGGCCTCGCTGGTTCCTAGTTGTCAGGATTCCAGTTCCATCAGCACAGGATAATACAAGATAAACACATAGGTCTATCCAGATGTAAGTTAGAGAGAGGACATTATCAATTTATAACAAGCCATATACAGTATATCAATTTGTTATTCATACACTTAAATTTTATAATTGAAATAGCACAATTTTAATTCTCAGAATATTGCAATTATATTTTGCCATTAACTAAACATTTTTAGGTACACTTCTTTACATAATATATACAAATCAACAAATTCTATAAACATTTAACGTATAATATATTAGAAAACTTTAAAAGTTGTAAATTTTATAGTCACTTTTCTATTCATACAGTCAGAATGGGGGAAAAAAATTAAAAATGAAGAAAAAAATGAACTGTCCTTAATACTTTGTAGGGTAACCCTTAGATTTAATAACAGCTTGACATCTACGCTGCATGGATCTAACAAGCCTATCACATATCTGAGGACTGATTTTGCACCATTCTTCAGTAAACACCTTCTTCAATTCTTCTTTGGAAGAAGGATTTCTGCTGTGGACCCTAGGTTTCAAAAACGCCCATAAATGTTCTATAGGGTTTAAGTCAGCAGATTGAGGAGGGTTTTCAATTGCTTTGGCACGTTCCGTATCAACCAAGTCTTATTTATGTCCGCTGTATGTTTGGGGTCGTTATCTTGTTGGAACATGTACGTAGAAACGTATCCAATTTCGCTGCACTTTGTTTAACATTCTTACGAAAAATGTCGTTACACACAAATTTGTCCACAACATTGTCAATGAACTGTACCGGGTGGACCGCTCGAATGGACCTAATTTCAATTGCTTGTTACTGGCAAACGGTTGAAGATAGAAACTTAAAACAACGTTCATAGTACAGAAAAACTCACCAAGTTTCGAATCCTGTCGGTAGATGGCACAAAGATACGTTTCTCGTTCTTAGATTTAATTGTTTGTGAAAATGGCGACTCCGCAGATGAAAGCGCAAGCTGTTTTGTGGTATGCGGAGTTTAAATCAATCATTAGAGTTCAAAGGGAGTTCCGGCGTGTGTTTAACCGTGATGCTCCAACTGCTAGAAGCATAAAGAAGTGGCGTGATACATTATTAGCTACAGGATCTGTGTTGAAGAAGCATGGTGGTGGTCGCAGAGCATCCGATGAAATGGTAGCAAATGTTCAAGCCGCATTTGAGCGAAGCCCCCGGAAGTCATTAAGAAGAGCTTCGCGGGAACTTCAAATACCAAAAATCGACATTACAACGGATTGTCCACAAACGCCTCAAACTGCACGCATATAAAGTGCAGTTAGTGCAACGTCTGGAGCCGAATGACATGCCGAAACGAGTGGAATTCGCCAATACGATGCTGGACCGTCTCGGCGCTGATCCTGACTTCATGACCAAGATTTTCTTCTCGGACGAAGCCACTTTCCATTTGTCAGGCAAGGTAAACCGGCATAATGTGCGGATCTGGGGATCGGAGAATCCTCACGCTATTCAAGAGCATGTTCGTGATAGTCCGAAGATGAATGTTTGGTGCAGTTTGTCACATAATAAGGTCATTGGACCGTTTTTTCTTCGCCGAGAAAACTGTTCGTGGTACCACATATCTTGACATGTCTGCAGCTGGAGCAGTTCTTCTTTCCACAAATTGAACAACTGCAGCCTAACATCGTTTTCCAGCAAGATGGTGCTCCTCCCCACTGGTCCAATGAAGTTCGTACGACTTTGGACAACATTTTCCCTGGCCGTTGGATTGGTAGGGGAGGACCAATCGCGTGGCCCCCGAGATCTCCCGATTTAACACCACTGGATTTCTTTCTCTGGGGCTATATCAAAGATAAAGTTTACACCACCCCAGTCAAAGACCTTCGTGAGCGCATCATAGAGGCTATTGAGAACATTCCAGAAGACATACTCCAACGTACTTGGCAAGAAATTGTTCATCGCTTTGATATCGTCACAGTGACTGCTGGGGCTCATATAGAGATGTGGTGATCTGGATATCAAAACTTGGTGAGTTTTTCTGTAATATGAACGTTGTTTTAAGTTTCTATCTTCAACCGTTTGCCAGTAACAAGCAATTGAAATTAGGTCCATTCGAGCGGTCCACCCTGTATATTGCCAACCCATTTTGCGACATACACCCCCACAACATTATAGACCCAACCCGTTGTTTTACTGTAGGTGTTTTTTGGTCACATCATTATCCGCATTGGCTTTTCTCCAGACTCTATGACCGCCATGTTAACCGAACAAATTGATTTTAGTCTCAACAGACCAGAGAACATTATTCCAAAATTCCTGCCCCTTATTTACATGCTCTTTTGAAAACTGTAGTCTTACAACACTGTTCTTCTTACTTACATACGGCCTTTTTTTAGTCATTCTTCCATGATAGCTATTTCTGCGTAACACCTTCCGAAAAGTCTCATTACATACATTTTTACCAGTATAAACTTCTAGGGTAGACCGCAATTTTGGAGCACTAATTCTGGGGTTGAATTTCACTTGTCTCACAATGGTTCGCTCCTCCTTTTCACTTAACTTCTTTTGTGTAGGTTTTCTCGGAATATTCTCTACTGAACCTTTATACTTGAATTTATTTAGTATATATTGTACTGTTGCATGACATTTGCCTATGAGTCGACCTATTTTTCTCAAAGAATATCCCTTAAGTGCAAGATTTACAATTGTATCCTTGAGATCAGAACTGAGTTCTTTACATTTACCTATTTTGGAGGCGACTGACTGCCAGTGTACACAACCAGCACAGTAGGCAGACGTAAACAAATGCACAACTTAGATTATTAATGTTGCATTAATGTATAAGCAAGTTAGACAAGCAAATACACTGCAGTGTTTTCTTTAGTGTATGAATAGCAAATTGGCTTGTATTTGGGTGTAATAAAGAATATTTATTTTTATAAAATTATGTTTATTTTATAATTAAGTTTTAAACTACATATTTAGATATAACTTAGTGTTCCCTTCAAACCACGATAAATATTTTTTCTTTACTTTTAAAAACTTTCTGAAAATTGGATTTTTATCAATAAAAATGTCTATGTATGAATACCAAATCGACACACTGTAGATATAATAAGATATTACGTAAATATGAAGAAACTTTATATAAACCATGAAATAGTACAGGAATGATAAATGAACCACTACAATTGGACTTAAGCTAATTTAAAATAAAAAAAAATGTACTTTTGGCTACTAGCTGTCTCTCTATTTATTATTCTCTTCTCCCATTAACCTATTTTGTTTTTCACTTCTACCTCAATTTAACTTATTCATAAAATTCTATGCAATTCACACTAACCTTGGTTTTCAGCGAGATTCGAACCGTGGACTTCTGATCTATAGAACCACACCTTTAAGGTCTTGACTAATTAGCCACGTTGAAAAACTAATGTTTCCATTAGCCTTATATGTTATGGTTCTGTTATTGAAAAATTAAAAAAAGTTTAAATTTTTTACGACATATAAATTATTCCTAGAATTGAAAAAAACAATTAAATATAAAATAGCAAAAAAAGTACAAATATATTCGTGACGTAACTAATACGTCAGTCCCATTTTTTGTCATCGACATTCATATTTTATATTTATAAATGAAAAACAGACATTTTTATAGTTTTTCTTCTAATTGAAGCAATATAAACATCTAACTGAAGTGTGACCTAATAACCAATGTTAACAGAAAGGATTAATGTGATGTTAATGTGAGTTATTTTTTCTTTTATTTTTTTATATTTTTTTCTTCCAATTTTCGACAAATGCTTCATAATATAAAGACATCCTCATATTATTTGAATGATTTGTGGAATATTAAAATCCTAACAGAAATCTGGATCTTACTATCAAACCAACGCTGGACAAAAAGGACTAAAGTTAATGTGAATTAATCTTTGTCAGCTGAGTTTAAATTCAAGACAGACGTGTTTAAATGTGATAATGTTACTGTTTGTACTCAGGAAGTGAGACGATGCGTGTTAACTAATATATGTGTTAAAGGCCTACTATAAGGTACATGGTTCAAAATTAGGATAATTTTTGTATTTTGAAAACCTATATGAAAGGGTTCTTCGCCCGCCTTAACTCCCAAGTTCCTCAGCAAACAGCAAGAATATGTGTAAATATTACATACAATAGAAATGCACTAAACCTCATCGCGCCATGTTCACAATAACTGAAACTACATAAAACAGTGACAATGGTTTGTTACATTGAATGTTAAACATATTTCACTAGGTAATTCAAATGAACGGATTCTTATGTCGTGCATGTAACGTTTCTGCATAATTACCAAATATTTGGCCCCCTAGGGATTGAATGACCTTGATAGAGGTGGGGAATTTCAGTTTTTCAAGACCAGAAACAACGTAGCTATTAACGGCCCCCCCTTTTGCTCAATAAAAAAAATTAGGACGATAACCAGAAAGATCACCTGTTAGGAGAAACGTGTTAGTCATAGAGAAGGTGTCATTTCTATAGGACAAATTCCTAAACAAGTACTTACTGATCCTCCAAGTTGGGGGTTGGTTGTTAGGTCAGTCTACGAAAAAAATCCTACAAAAGAAAGATAAATATTATGTATAGTCGAGAAAAAACATAACGTACTTGAAAAGACCAAATCATGAAATCAGTGTTATGATATGATTTCTATTTTTCGATAAACTTACTTCTTAAAAGCCAAGTTCATAAGCATCCCAATTCAAATCCGAGCGATAGAGGACCAAAAATGCTCAAATGTCTCGATTTTCAAGTTTCAGATATTTTACGTACCATGAATCTAGACAGTGAAACAAATTATTTAGTTCGCTTCCGAAGGCACCCAGTCTAAGGATTTTTATGCCCTGAAAATTCACACTAACTGGCCGTGTTCGAACCCACGCTTTTTTAAATCCAGCAGCAAGTATGCTAACCACTATTCCACGAGTATCGATTACAGCACCTACGATGGGAGAGAGAGAGAGAGAGAGAGAGAGAGAGAGAGAGAGAGAGAGAGAGGGAGGGAGAGAGAGAGAGGGAGGGAGAGAGAGAGAGAGGGAGAGAGAGGCAGAGAGAGAGAGAGAGAGAGAGAGAGAGAGAGGAGAGAGAGATAGAGAAAGAGATAGAGAGAGATAGAGAGAGATAGGAGAGAGAGAGAGAGATAGAGAGAGAGAGAGGAGAGAGAGAGAGAGAGAGAGAGAGAGAGAGAGGGAGAGAGAGAGAAAAAATGTGATCTAATTTTATGCGTACTACAAGTATGTTGTCAAATTATTATCTAATATTGCAAGAAAGCCACTTTTTTAAAGTTAAACTTGCCATTATGAATATTTAAACGGAGAAAACAATGTATAATCTATGTATAATGGCGAAGCGCATTGTTGAGCCACAGCCTCTCCTTTATAAAGAGTTACTGGTCCGAGTTAATTTTTAGTTACAATATTTGCTCACAGGTGTCATGGACGGCATACGGCCAACACACCGATACAACGAGACATCTAACAGGCAACTAAGTTATTACTAGGATGTTGAGGTCGGTAAATTTTGCTTAGAGGCTTCTTTATTCAAACTTAAGGATCTTTTACGAGCCTGAAAATACTTCGGACTCGGGATTCACAGCTTAATGTCCCTCCCGGAGGATTTGCTCGTTGGATTTTTCTGTTCTAAAAATCCATGGACCCCGGCCGGGTTTGAACCCGCGACCCTCGGAACCAGAGGCAAGGAGCATAACCACTGCTCCACCGCATCAAAACTTTACAGTGGAGGAAATTGGTATAAAGCCACTAACTTTTAGTAGTAAAACAACCTGAAATATTTATGCAAATACCATATGTGTGTCATAGATTACATATAATTATCTTGGACATAATTTGATATAGGTCTCCTCATTTTGTATTGTAAATGTAAATAATACGTAAAATCTAAGAAAACGCTGTCCTAGGGGTAGAAATCGGTATAAAGGCAGGTCAACTTCTGGCTCTTAAAGAGGCATAAATGTAAACAAAACACTGCAATTACATGGAGACGACGTGTCTGTGAGCATCGTTCATCAGTTACAAGTCAGCAGAACGTACAATGCCACGTGGAAAGCCTCTATCAAATGAAGAAAAATCAAGAGTTAGTGCCTTCAAAGAGATGGGCCATTCCAATAGACAAATACCTACTAAATTGGGGCTTCAAGATGTGTCATTGATAATTTTGCCAAACAGGGCTCACAATATGGAAAAAACGGGAAATATGGACGGACAAGAAAATTGTCTGAGCGCACTAAAGTCTCATTTTACGTAAAGTAAAAGGTAAGAGTAAGCTTTCTTCTCAAATCCAGGCTGATTTGAAGTTTGCAGTAACAGCCAGACGAGTAAGACAAATTCTGTCAGAAGACAAGAACCTAAAAAGAAAAAGAAAAACGCCTCTGGACGATGAACATAAGAAAGTTAGAATGACTTTTGCTGAAGAACACATGTCCTGGACCTCAGAATGGAAGAAAGTGATGAGAGAAGTTTAATCTGGACGGGCCTGATGGCCTTCAGAATTACTGGCACGACCTCCGTACTGAAGAGCAAGTTAGAATGAGTAGAAACTTCGGTGGTGGAGGCGTTATGATTTGGGCAGCATTCTGCTTTAAAGGAAAATCAAAAATAGCGTGGCACGCATCAAGATGAATTCTGAGTCCTACACTGAGGAGCTTCTGGAGTCCTAATTGATACGAATGTATGAGGAATTCGGCGAAGATCTAATTTTTCAGCCAGATAATGCTTCCATTCACGTGTCTGCCAAATCAAAGGAGTGGTTCAGGAATAAAGAAATACCACTTTTGACGTGGCCAGTCAGAAGTCCTGATTTAAATCCGATTGAGAACTTATGCGGGATCCTGGCAAGGCGTGTGTGGACGGCAGTTTTGGGACAGTGACTGAGCAGAAAAAATGTTATTCAGGAAGAGTGGGCTTCAATCTCAGTGGAAGAAATAAACACCCTCATTAAGTCAATGCCACAGAGAATCTTCCAAGTAATTAACAACAATGGAGGTTCAACTAAATTTTAGAACTTTGTTGTAAACTTTGCGCTAAGTCTTTTTGGTTTAATCTGTGAAATACACAAAGTGTCTTTATACCATTTTCCACCCATATGTGAGAGTGGTTTCAGTTTTCATGTCCTTTTTTGGACGGAAATGGATAATTAATTTTGACATTATTTGTGTGTGTTTTATACTCCTAAGTAAATATAGAAAAATGCCAAAGAAAGAGTAAATAATCTTGTGTTAACACTTTTAACAAGTGCCTTTATACCAATTTCCTCCACTGTATATAATAACCATTTAAATGTATAATGAGATATTTCCATTAAGCACAATTAACACATTTATTAAAAGAACATTGATTTCATAAAAAATGGACTAAATGCGTCTTGTTGACAACATGAATGACGACACAATAACCGTAACGTTACCAAGCAACGTCATTGAATATGAAATAGAAAATTACGGTTTTAATTGATATTAATTAAATATTAATATTTTACAGATTGGATTCAAAACTGTTTAATCTGTGTAGCTGAGATTTACAGACAACGCTTCCGCTATCAGGTAAATATTAAATACATTTTCAAATATCTCATTTATCAATGTTTAAATGCACGTCATTATGATTTATTGCGATGTGTATAAGGCATGTTAACTGAAATTATAACAAATTTTACTCACAAATTACAAATATTATATTTTATATAATTTCACTTGATATTGTGTTATACTGTTTTTATTAAACTTCTCCGTTCTTTAACCCTTAAAAAAACTTCTTGGCGCGAGAGGCCTGCAACTGTCTAACAACTTAGGCGTATTATATTTTTTTCAGAGAAGTCGATAATCTAAATAGTATATGGATAACATGTGGTCAGCCTCAACCTGGAGCCGCTATATTTTAGAGCTACCATAATTCCTCATGTTACTGCCTGGGAATCGGTCCCAAACTGCGCAAAATTGCATAAGAAAAATTTCCTCATACCGAATCGAACTAACGCACGTTCCGTAGCTCCGCACCAAGGCATCGTGTTTCATCCCGATTCATTATTAGTTTCCAACATTATTAAGTATATGAAAATTTCCAAGACAATTATGTTCTTCCGTCTATTGATTATTTTATTAATAAACTTCAGGATGTGGAATTATTTGGGATATCCGTATTTTAATATAATCATTTACACTAGTAATTAGATCTTTGTAGATTTGTACCGTTTCCCCTGCCACAAATTTCAATTCAGGATTACTCCAAATTCATCTCAAACATTTCGTTCATTCGCCCCTGTGACTTAGCGTCAGTCGTGATCGACCGGCACATTTGGCGTTTACAGACTTCTATAAATATAGGGGCTTCATCTCACCCCGACCCTGTGTTGGACACGAGTTGAGGATATTATATAATAATAATTATTATTTTTATCAAGTTACACTACTGCTTAATTTTTATTATTTTGTCCTCAGAATTAAAAATTATACGTTGTTAAGTTAACTGTCTACGTGTTTAGAGATCAACAAAATCTACCAAATTTATTTTAAGATAAAAGTTAACAAAACAATTAAATTGCACAACACGTACTCGGTAGAATCCTGTGACTGCTGGGAATATCGAACATAAGAACAGGATTGCTTTTCTAAGATTTTGCACAGAGAGTGAAATGCTGGAAGTAGATCATGAAGATATTCACTTGTCCATCCTGTCCTTGAATATTCGTATCTGGCAGAAGGCGGTAAATCTTATTTAACAGAGAAAACAAAATATTTAGTTGGAATACTTCATCGGGGGAATGAAACTGCCAGAAGCACTCGCGGCACAAATAACTAATATGTTTCCCTTGTTTCCAACTAGTAACATAGCTAAGGCACGTTCAGGCCTCTTTTATTGTAAGACGAGATGTGGAATATTTGATATTGATATCCAGTATATGCACATTGCATATAAATATAACTGACAATGCATATTGGCTAGTTCTTAACATTTTTCGAAGAAATGGAAAATTCACGCTAAGAGAAACTCAGAAACCTATTAATACTAACAGCCTAGGGATTCCTAAAAGTTATAAATGGACTCTTATATAAAACTCCATGCAGCTAATCATTCTCACCAGCTTTCTTTTGATAGTTAAAATTACGTTTGATTCCATTTTCGGACTCAAACCCTGAACCATATTAGCTAGAAGCTTAACGTGGTTACAGTATTTATTGTGGTGTAATCTTATGAACGACTTTTTAATATGAAGTTCATGTGGTGGAATGACGATGACCAGGGGGAGGGAGGGGGGTAATACCAGTCACCTTGTCACAAGTGTTTCACCTAACTTGGAAGTCACTTGCTCATTTAATAACTGATAGTTATCCACAATATTGCTGCAATCGTGTTGTTTTGTGTTCCAGGAACGTGTATAGCTAAAAGTAATATCAATTTACTAGACAAATATTTGCACTTATATAAAATATTTAAAGAACGATTGCTGAAAGCCAGAATCACAAAACGTACACTTTCAAATTTTTAAGAAACTATAATCACAAAGACTTCCGGAAGTGTTCACAGTAGTTTCGTTAATCAGCAGTTAGAGAGCAGCACCTATTTACGAGTTTATGTAGCCTATAGACCTACCATACTATTTAAAATAATCCACAGACCGCCATTTCCCCTTGACCGCTATTCCTGCATATTACATTCCCAATGTCATATTATCTAATATTATAACTTAATGTCATTTTTTGAAGATAAAACTGTGCTGATGAATATTTAAACTGGAGATTACACGAGAGAAGTAGATGTAATTAGATATTTAAATCAATGTAGCGATTTAGCGCTTTAAATTAGACCTAATATTATTTAAAATTAGACGAAAATATTGGAAAGGTCACATAGAGAGAATGGAAGACAATCGACTTTGCAAACAGAGTTAAATAAGATAGTCCAATTTACGGGAGAAGAACACGAGGAAGACCTGCCAAGAGATGGATAGACAGCGAATGCTGAACATCCAATGCGTCTTCCTCCGCGGAGTGATTTTGGAAATAAACAGGATGAAAATAATACACATTATGAAGAAGAGGAAGAAGAAGAGATTCATTAAAATGTGAACTTAATAAAACTTCTGTATAAAATGGGCTTTGTTGCACAGCGACAACAACAATTGTGACGTAATAACTATAATGTTACGAAGCAACGCCACTGAATGTAAAACTAAACAAAAAAATCACTTTAATGGAAGTGAAAAAAGTATTAACATTTGCCAGATCAAATTGAATATAGCTAAATCTCTCAATTTGCATAATTGAAGTTTTTTGGAAGATCAATAGACAACAATTTTTTTCAGGTAGTTTTTAAATACTTGTTCAAATATCATACTTACATTCGTTTAAATGCTTATTGTTTGGTGATGTACCATGTGTATACTGCATCATTTAAATTTAACTTATTGATCATTATGACAAATTTCTCTTTAATGTTACAAATATTCAGTTTTACATCACTTTATATAACACTTTGTTATTCTGTTTTAAAATTAAGCAACTCCATTCTTTAAACTAAATTAAACGCCCTGGTGTATGACCCTTACATTACCAGGCCAACAGGGGGCAGGCGATAATCAAAAGATTCCATGTGACGAGTGGTCATCCTGTCGAGTCCCTCAGCTGTTATAGTCGCTATTAATTACAACTTCGCAAATTTCTTACGATTCTGCGTAGGTATCGACCTCAGACTGGCTCAAATATCATGAGAAAATGTCTTGCCCATCGGGAATCGATCAAGCGCAAGTCTCATTTATCTGAACCAAAACATGATGCCGTATATTATTGTATGGGAATTTGTTACGTATTTTTTCTTTTTTCTTTATAAACTCCAGATTATCGATTTGTTTGAAACATCGATTTTGTTAATATATGTTTTTCCTTCGATGCTTCTCTGTATTTTAAATTAAATCACATCGCTTATTTGACCTCAGATTTCAAACTATGTATTTTATGTTATTAATTTAATTATTGCAACATCGTCTTTCAGATATAATGTAAGGTAACTTTAAACAAAATAATTACATTTTGAAAAAAAAAACATATGCTTAAGGAACTGTCTTGAAAAAAGCTAGGGTTTAAAGACATAAACGTATTCCCAGCTCAATCTTGGGGAGACGCAAACAACCCAACTTCTCTCACGGTTAATTGTTATTAAAATGTAATAAAGTTAGTTATCATGGTCCCAGGGTCATCATAAAAGACAACCAAGGATCACACAACATAAATAACACATAAGCCTATCCACATATAAGCTAGAGAGAGGAGCAGTTTAATTAAATACAAACCTAACAAACAGAACACTAGGCATTCTATAACGTTGATATTAGTGGACATGATTGAATGTTTCAAAATCTGAGGACTAAACCAAGAGTAGCAAATCTATTGGCAGGCATCCATTATAGGACAAACCTTGGGCGAGAAACCAAAGAACTTGTCTGCGGAAGAGGATGTGAACCATCACCAATTGGGAAGAGAAAGTTTGGCTTCTTATAGGAAGAGATGGTGTAACTGAGATCAATTGGCAGGAGGAACAGCTTAGCCGTAAAGAAGATAACTCTCCTTCGGAAGAAACGTCGAAAAGAAATCCTGGTCCTCTAATTAAGGTGTTGAGTGTTAGTCCGTCTCCATACACATGCGATATCCAAGCTAAATAATATCTAAATATTAATGTTTATATGTCCTTTGTTTTTCAGGGATTAACAATTCACAAAGATCTAATATTAATAGAAGTTCAAGTATACTTGGTGCTCAACAAGGTCAAGAAACAAGACGAATCATTAATCGGAATATTCAAAGAAGAATTTCCATCGTTAAACATAAGTAAGTAGTGACGCTCTGCTACAACTGTGTATTACATCAAATAAGTTACTTTTTTAACCCATAATTCTCTGTGTGGGCGAGGTCAATAAACCTAAAATCGCGACACTATCGTCTAGTCTAAAATATATTTTGTTTTTAATCAGCAACGAATTAAAAAACGAAATTAAATTACTAAATAGTTAAAATAGTTTCAATAACAAAATGGATGAAGAAGTTATTATACATAATTATACTAATTCTAGAAACATTGCTAAAAAGACAAAAATAAATACAATTAATTAAGATCATTTGAACTCCCAAAAAATACGCAAAAAGTATTAAAAAAATATGTGGGTGGAGAACAACTTGCAAATGGCAAAAATTGTCCAAATATTTCACAAATTATGTCGACCCTTCAAACTCCGAAGACAAAACAAAATCCAATAATTAACATAAATAGTGAGAGAATTTCCAACTTTAAAACCAATTTGGAAAGAACAGAATAGAAATTAAATCAGAACCCATGATATAATATAAGAATATTTTGAAAATTTTAAAATTTATTACAGATTTAAATATTTTAAAGAGAGTGGCGAGATTCAAACAAGCTATGTTTAAACTTAGGACAGCCCCGGACACTTTTACTAAAATAGGGATTTTATTTGTCTGTTAAATAAAGACGGGAAATCGCTACGACTCTTAATATACTTTAATGTTAACGGCACAGAAAGCAAATTAATAATTTACTAATGCTATTTAACAAAATTAATTTAGATATAATTTTAATTAATGAGACTAAATTATCAAATTACAAAAGTTTAAAAATTAAATACTACAAAATGCATAGGAAAGAAATCAGACAGCCTTATAGGGGTGTGCGCATATTGATTAAAGGAAATATTCCACACTCTCATACAAATTTTTTTCTTAATTTTAATGATAATGAGACGGTCTACTAATGAAGTCCCTATCAATATAATACACCCACACTTATCGGCTCCATCTATTACACTGGTCAACAGTAGTTTTGTTGTCCTTGATATAAGATTAATTTCGGATATATTTATGGTCACTATTCATGAAACTATCAACGATTCTGGAAGATTTGCTCTGTTTATATCTTTATTTTCATTTTACACTACAAAAATAGAAAATATGAAAAAATATAACATACATTTATGTTGTTTTTAAATTAGTATACACCGACATAAATAGAAAGAAAAATGTCGAAAACCCATCTTATATTTCAGTGAAACGCCTTTTATAAGATTTTTCACTATAATTTTTTTAGGGGACAATCTCTTTTTAAAGACCAGCAGTAATATACCATCATGTGACGAAACCCATCTACCCTGATAACTTTCCTCCATTACTTTTAGATCCTGGTGAAAGCGCTCTCCCTGTTCATTATTATAAGTTTCTAAATTATCCGGAAATCTATCCAGGTGACTGTGGAGAATGTGTAACTTTATACTCATATTTGCTCCCAGAATCTTGAAACGTATCAACATGTTTTTGCACAATTTCTTTATAATTTGGTGCTTTATAGCTACCTAGTAAATTGTTTACTACCAATACAAAACCCATTCAAGCTTCACTTTCCGGAACATTCATAACTTCGATAAAATTAGCATCTTTCATCAATTGCCGAATTTGAGGACCATCAAATATTCCGCCTTTTAACTTTTCCATTCTGAGCTTAGGAAATTTTCTACAAACATTCTCCTTCCTTGTCCAACGCTTTGACGAATTGTTTTATCATATCCAGATGCACGTCGTGAGTACTTTAATTTTGTCAAATAACTGACATCACGGTCGATGTGCGGAGTGAGGGGTGTGAGAGTGGGGATCACGTGATGTAGGCTACGTATGCACGAAAAATTGCGCAGATATCAAATCATCACTGGAAACATAAATGTTATTAGTAACAAACCGTGTACTGTTTAAGATATGATACGCAAAAATCATAAAAACTAGACCACATTCAGCACTTTCATGAATATATTCGTAAACTGTGCACTTGAAAACATAAAAATTCGCTGAGATATCCAGGGCAACATTTTTTTTGAAGAGCTGTGTTATGCTCCCAACAATAACATTAATCAATCCCAACTTAAAGAACTAATAAATGTGGAATAAAATATTATATTCACGGGAAAATGTAATGCAAAAAATACTAAATCGAGCTGTAACAAAATAAATGCTCGGGGAAAATTAACAGACGAATTATCAGATATGCATGGTTTTAATTTTTTAACCCCTGACGAGCCAACCATTTATCCGAACAATCAGCTGGAGGCTCACGATATTTTAGATATGTGCCTGTGTGCGAAAGACATCCCACATAACAATCTCTGCGTCCTGCATGAGTTTGAATCGGATCATTTCCCAGTGTTTTTTTTACAATTGCCGATGTCTAAACACTTTTCTGACGACTATCTAGATAAAAAATAAATTGATTGGCTAAATTGCAAAACATGTTAGTACTCCCGCATACTGTTACTATAAACACATAAGAAGAAATTGATTATTACTCCAAACTGTAAACAGACACGATAACATGTACTACAAAAGGAAATACAACAAATCATAAGAATCCCATTTATTGTAATAACGTTTATATAAAACGAAAACCATTTAATTCAACAAATAATTACAAACAAAACAAAATCCGAAAAAATGGCATAAATTCAGAAATCCTACGGACAAAACAGTAGTTCATTTTCTAATATAATTAATTACAAAAGAGATCAATAGATACAAGAACCTTTTTAGAAAAAGAAATAAATAAAAGTAATCAAACAAAAATACTTGGAATTTCATTAATAAACTAGGAAATAATAAGAAAATCTGTAATACCCCACTGGATGCTGATCAAGGACGACTCATTTATAAGGACGCAGATGAAGTAAATTTATAGCTAACTATTGGAAAAGGGCATTCGAAGAGAACGACGCAATTCAACCCGATTAAAATTTAGTACAACAAATAAATTAAAATCATCATCATCATCCGGTATCACTGACAGCTGGCACCGTCTTCCGAAAACCAAACGTCATTCCTCTAAATTGAAATATAGAAGAATTTCATAATACGTTACAGATACTCCTAGTTCATCATGAATCAACCCTCTTAAACTCGGAAATCTAATTAAAAATACTCCAAATAAAACGTCTCCGGGACTCTCTATTGTCAAGCGCTACAACGTTTGAATAAAAATCTCATATTTAAAAATAATGAATTAATGCAATATTGAGTTCCCAGTATATGTATGTATATGAGGTCTGGAAAGTCTCCCTACTGGTCTTCTTTCCTAAAGGTAACAAAAGAAAAATAAACCCCAACATTATAGATCTATAAGTTTGATTAATTCTACAGCAAAAGTACTGGAAAAACATATTTTGATTTTACTACAATCCCACATTCTTAATATTACTCAACAACATGGCTTTGTCAAAAATAAATCAACATTATTGCAATTTTTTATAACTACCGAAAAATTAAAGGAATCGATTAACAATGAAAACATGACCCTAGGTATATTCTTGAACTTCCAAAAAAAACTTTTGATAATGTCTGGCACCGGGGACATATTTACAAAGTGCTAAGTTTTGAAACTTCTTTATTCTTAATAAAAAATATTAATGGTTACTAAAATAACATATATTTTAAGTTTATACACACGGATGCCCTCTCCCAAACTAAAATAACTACAGCGGGAGTACCACAGGTATCTGTATTATCATAAGTAACGCCACGAGTGATTTCCAATGTATCTAGAGGATGTAGAAATAAAGAGTGGCATTTGGTAGGACTATTCAACCAATAAAATTTAGCTGTTTGGTCACAAATCGTTATTTAAATATAGTTATTTTAAAAATATTTATATGTTTAATGTAAAAACAAACATTTCCTTTAACTTCTAATTATATTTCTTATTATTTTGCCCCTATTTTTAGTTTATTTTTGTCTTTACTATTATGAATAATTTTTCCTTATTTAAGAGGGTTTTATTCATTTGAGTTTGGGGTTTTATTTTTTTGATGTTTGAAAACAAATTAGAAATGTGTGGTTATGTTGTATTTGTTGATCCACTGCAACTAGAATATATTATTTATTGCCAAACAGGAGCGCAGTATTGTAAGAATGCACCCTGGTTGAGA
Source organism: Diploptera punctata (assembly GCA_030220185.1). Taxonomy (NCBI): domain Eukaryota; kingdom Metazoa; phylum Arthropoda; class Insecta; order Blattodea; family Blaberidae; genus Diploptera; species Diploptera punctata. The sequence goes on along the minus strand of JASPKZ010009456.1, from coordinate 1,428 downwards.
AAATATCTAACACATCAAACACTATATTATAACCAACATAAAAAGTTAATAATTATTTTTTAAGAAACATCTCCGTAAAAATCATTATTTAAAAACACAATTATTGAACACACAATTATCAAATGTGTAGTTCGAAGGAATCTGTTCATTATTTACTATATTCAACGCATTTGTTCGAGAGTCAGTCACTGCAAATTAATGCTCTGACCTGTTCAGAATATTAAAAAGCAGCAGCTTTTTTTATTTTGGTAAACAGAATTCGATAAATATCGAAGTGAAACACGACTGTCATTGGTTGTAAAACAAAATACATTGAAACGTGATTGGTCATTGATTCCCATTTGGAGTATGAGTCACCAATATTATATTATGTTTCTACTGTTGATTTGCCAATACAATCAATTATAGATATTTCTGTTTCTGCAGATGATATTCATGTCTTTGCATCGAATAAGAATCATTATTATGCTTACAACTCGATACAAAGGCAGCTAACAGAATAAGAAGCATGGTGTACTAATTGGAAAATAAAATAAAGTAAGACAATTTTCTATTTGTACCTTCCACTAGAAAAAAGAGCATTAAGAAAATCACAAATGTAGTCTTATTTAATGGAAGTATTGAATATAGTTTCAAAGTTGGCTATTTCTTCCCATTTTTGTATAGTAATATAGAATGGGGAGCACATACAAAGTACACCACGCTTAAAATAGAACACGGCAGTAGATCTTTGTGGTCACTCCTAATCACATTACCAACAATACATTTAAACATTAACAGTCTTACTAAAAAAATCTCTTATACTGGCTTTTATCAGTTGTTTAGTTATACAATGTATAAGCCTTATGTAAATCATGTATAATTTTCTTACTAATAAACGTTGTGCCGGAGCCATATCACAATATAAAAATTATACACAATACGTCACATATTCGTCATCACTATGACGTCAGAACAATATCACGCGCAGTTTGTAACAGAAATAAAACATCAACTAGTGATTAATTGTGTAACAAATGAGTATGGATAAGAATTAATGGAGATTCCCTAATTGGGGAGGTACGGAAAAAATAAATGTGTTTTAATTTATTTACATTTCTCTTTACGCAATGTCAAATATGTCGAAGAATTAGTTTCACAGATAATGTGCTGCCATCTAACGTCAAGAATTTCGAACAATTCTTGGAAACTAATAAAGGTTTTTCCCATTACTTATGAATTATAAACAGTGTTTTTTTAGATGCGTTTAGAAAACGTTCAAAATAGTAGAAAATGTTACCGACAACAGAATAATGCTTTAGGCGAAAAAAAGAATTGCATTTTGATCGGGAATCGAACCTAGGATCTCACGGACTGCAGTTAGAAGCTCTAACCACATGCCTTTCTAGCTAACATGTTGTTTGTTGCGATAATAGTACCTCTATAATG